>JBBPBX010027350.1:18259-37357 GCA_038048925.1 Garcialebias charrua | reverse complement strand
TACAGGCTCATAAATATGGTTAAGAATTATGCTCTGCAAATATATATATTTGTATTTACAAACTTTTACACGTCATTCATTCCACATCTACACATCTAAACTAAGTTCTCTTTGTTTTTATTTCTTTCCTGTTTAGGGTCCAACATCAGGTGAAAGTGTTTGATCACTTTCTGAAACACAGAAAGCCTCAGTTCTCCAAGCACATGGTGAGGACGGTTCATTAAGCTCGCTCTTAGGTGTAAACACCTTCTCACACACAATGCACCCTTTCGCTGGGAAACGGTGAATGTGCTTAATGTGTTGAGGTCTCGTTTAGAAGTGCAACATGTTTGTTGTATAGATGCAGAAGATTCATCTGCTGAATAAGCAGTACATTCAGGAAATGAAACACATTCAGTTTACAGGACTGTAAAGACATTTTAAATTATTTTTGCTCCTTTTATGATTGAAACTGTTATGATAGTAGATAAGTGCCCTGATCTTTACAAAGCATGATATAGAAAGAAGTAACTTGAAACACAGAGTTTGCATTTAGGAATTAGCCTGACTATCAGGCAATATTTCCTGTAGATATAAATGCAAACCTTGCTGCTTCTGTTTATTCTGGAATCAAGAAGGATCTTTTAGAGTTGTCTTTCTTTCATTCACATTAGTATGTGTTTGGCTGTAGAACTAAGTGCTGAGTAGTTCAGCTACAAGAGGCCCGTGTAATGGATCCATCATCAGCTGAGCCTCTGCTGTCATTCACTCTGACGCCGGGCTCGTCATTGTTGCAGCACTTGTAGTTTCACACAGGGCACATGCCTGCAGCGGTGTCAATTTCTCCCTCTGTTCCTGTTGCTCTCCTCTTCAAATGCTTGTAGGAATCTGCTAAAGTCCTCGCCGAGCGTAACAAGTGAACGGTTTGATTTTAGGCAACACGGTGAACTTCACCACACTGATTTACAAGTTGCTTTTTGTTAACATGTCTTTCAACGTTTACGTTGTTTTTTATTATTATTGTTTTTATTGAAATCACTGAAGAATCTTAAACATAAAGCATAATTGGCTAATTTATTCTTTTGGCATTCTTTTCAATGTGCATAAAATTTAAAACAAAAAAAAGTCCAGTTGATCAGATTAGAAAGTTGAGTAAAAGTTATTTTTATTATTATTCAAGAAGATTAAAAAAAAAAATATTCAAAGCACTTGTCAGTCTGTGCAAGAAAAAGGTTTAAATACCAGTACTAAAGATCCAGTTAAAACATACAATTTAAAAATCAAATAAAAAATATTGCTCACTGATACCAAAGTTGAATAATCCAAGTATAAAATCCAACAATGTTCAGTCAGGTCATCTGGTCATCACTGATATTTCACAAAAAAATCCTTGTTTGTTGTTATTCATTCCTTGTTATTTTTTTGCCATCAATCTCACTGTGGGGGGGGGGGGGTGGTAAAAGCTGTTATAGAACTATGTTTTTATACAAACTTGAGATTTTCTGACAGTTTGTACATTTCACATATTTCATTTTAGCTTTGAAGGAATCAGTATCACAAACTACAGCAAGCACATGGCTCATTTTATGTACTTGTGGACATTACAAACATTTAATCTCAACTTGTATTTAATTTACATTCTTTAGTTTTAGAATAAACTTAGACATTGCTTAAACGAGGCTCAATTACACCAGAGATGTAACAGATTTTTAAATATCCTTTCAGATAACTTTAAGATTCCTCAGCTGTGGTCGTCAGTCTTGTCCCTTTCTTCTTCTCTTTAGTGCCAGTGTTCAAACATGAGCAGAACTACTTGTTTCAGCTTGTCTAAATGCTGTCACTGTGTTTTGTTTTCTGTATGGATTCATTCATAGTTTTGTTTTTACTGCATTAAAACATTATTGTTATTATCTGGCGAGCGCCTGGTGGCCGGGCATTTACCCATGGAGCCCGGCCGGGCACAGCCCGAAGAGGAGACGTGGGTCCCCCTTCCCATGGGCTCACCACCTGTGGGAGGGGCCAAAGGGGTCTGGTGCAATGTGGGATGGGTGGTGGCCGAGGGTGGGGACCCTGGCGGTCTGATCCTCGGCTACAGAAGCTGGCCATTGGGACGTGGAATGTCACCTCTCTGGTGGGGAAGGAGCCTGAGCTAGTGTGTGAGGTTGAGAGGTTCCGGCTAGAAATAGTCGGACTCACCTCAACGCATGGCTCTGGCTCTGGAACCAGTTTCCTTGAGAGGGGTTGGACACTCTTCCACTCTGGAGTTGCCCCTGGTGAGAGGCGCCGAGCAGGAGTGGGCATACTTGTTGCCCCCCATCTTGGTGCCTGTACGTTGGGGTTCACCCCGGTGAACGAGAGGGTAGCCTCCCTTCGCCTACGTGTGGGGGGACGGGCTCTGACTGTTGTTTGTGCCTATGCGCCAAACGGCAGCGCAGATTACCCACCCTTTTTGGAGTCCTTGGAGGGGGTATTGGAGAGTGCGCCTCCTGGGGACTCCCTTGTTCTGCTGGGGGACTTCAACGCTCACGTGGGCAATGACAGTGAGACCTGGAGGGGTGTGGTTGGGAGGAACGCCCCCCCTGATCTGAACCCGAGTGGTGTTCTGTTGTTGGACTTCTTTTTTTTTTTCCCCCCATTTATAGATGGCCTCCCTTCACACCTTATAGCCATCCTCTCACTCCAATATGTATTTTTTTGTTTTGTTTTTTGTTTTATAGAGAAAGAAAGAAAAGAGAAAGTGAGACAACAAAACAACAATTATCCACAAAAAGAGCACAAGGCGAACACACCAAACCTCCGTCCACTATCCTGCAAAGCACATGACAGAACACAGCAACGAAACATACAAGCATAAAGACTGATAATATTCATGACCTTGCATTAGATTTCTATATATAAACATACCCATACCTACAAATATATAGACAGTATATATACATATATATTTATATTCATTTATATACCCATCTACATATATCTACATATACATCCCTACATCCATTTGTGTGTGGTTGTGAGCATGCATAAGTGAATAAGGTTCCTCCAATAGAACATTTAGTAGCGATTGTGAAGCATCAGAGATCTGTCCCCCCAAAGCCCGAGACAGACGAAAGGGCGATCAAAGCCCAAGACCCCAGGAAGGACCCCGAGCCCAGAGTCCCCAGGACCACCCGAACAGGACGAGCCACTCGTCCACTCCCCAGATCCGACCAAGGGGAAGAACCGGACGAACCCCACCAGGGACCACACACAATGACCCCCCGGGGTCAACAGCGACAAATACACAGGCCCCCGCCAGAGCCCGCTGCACCGACGTAGCCCCAGGGCCGGTCACCGATGCTCGGGCACCGGGGACGCCCACCCCTCAGGCCCAGACCCGACAGGACCAGAGGACCCGAGCCCCACCAGGCAGCCACCAGGCCGAGCCGACCAACGCCCAAGCGCCCAGCCCCAGATAGTGAGGGTCCCAAGCACGCCCGCAGGCAGAGGAACACCCACCAGGGGGCCACGTGGCAAGAGCGCGACACTAGGTAGCCTCAGAAGTATCAGAGAGGGGGCAGTCCAAGTCCCAGCCTGACACTTAAACATTCATACACAGACACACTCATTCAGACCCACCCTCATCCTCACCCTCAGTCATAGAAAGACAAACAATAACGACACGCTCCATTCATAATCCCGAAGCACACTCTATACCCCCCAGGTCCAAGACATGTACCTGCTCCCTACATGGGGCAGCCCACATCCAAACCCAGGAGGTAGGCCCATTCATTCTGGGGTGGAGAGTAGCAGACATCCAAGATCCGGCCCACCCCGCGCCCCGCCGACAGGACAGGACAGGACACCCGAGCCCAAGCAGCCCCAGGGGGAGCGCACTGCCAGTCCCGCCCACGGCAAACCCGCAGGCCCCGAACCCCCCCACACCCCAGCACAACCCCTGACGGCCCACCCCCAGAATGTCCGCCAGGCAACCAGGGGGGTAAGAGAAAAATAAATAAATAATATATATATATATAAATAAATACATAAATAAATAAAATTGAAATTAACAAATCAAGACCCCGATACACACACCCCCGTCCCCAAATGTACTGTTGGTGAGTGTTGTTCTAAAGTGTACTTAAAAAGGAAAGAGAAGGAGCAAAGGCTGGCATTGTACCAGTTTCCCCTCCACTCCAACTCTAACCCAAGCCCTAATTGTCTAAATGCATAATGTTGAGTGAGCATAGGCATGGGGGTGAGATTGGTGTCATCCCGCCACCCATAGCCATAGTGCTCAATCCATTCCCTATATGTGACTTTTATGAAGAAGTTTATGAATGAATGTCTAAAGTGTATATAAAATTGAGTCCCAGGTGTTCTGAACAACAGAGATGTAGAACCATTGCAGCACACCCGAGACTCAAATTCCCTACATGTATTAATTTAAGATGAAGAGGGCGGAGGTGCGTGTTGAGGGATGGGGAGAAAAATATCTGCAGGAACAGTGCTCCCACAGCGAGTCAGCTCCCCCGCTGACCCTGCGTACCCCCCCAGCTCGCCAAGGTCCACCCAAGGAGCGAGGAAAAAGAAACACCTCTCCGACCGCCAGGCCATTGAGCCAAGACCAGAGAGGACACGGCCCCGAGGGCCGCCAACAGCAGAACCAACAGCCCACACCCACCAGGGCCGCCGTGACCCCTGCGAACCGCAGTCAGCCCGCCGTCCAAGAGGGCACAAAATCCCACATGGACGACACGGCCAAGAGCGCCCGCCCAACCGCCGACAGAGCCAGGAAGCACCAAGAACAGGCCCCAACCAGGGCCCGCACAACGGCCAAGCATAGTCCAAGACCATCATCAAGGACATCCACTTAATCCCCACCCCAGAAGAAATACTACACCCACCCTTCATATTAACAACTTTCAGAACACATAACACATTAGACACCCAGGCTGGGTTTGCCCGCCCCCTCCCATTGGCCACCAGTCACGCCCCCAGACACCCACCCCCCAGCATATGAACCCCCAACCCACCAGCGAGCCGAGGGCCCCCGGCCAGAGCCGGGCACCAGAGCGCCAGTCAGCCCATGCCCGGCGACCCGCCCACCAGAGCCCACGATCCCCGATCCCCACCAGGCCCAAGCCCGGGGACGACACGTCCCCAGAGTCCCAAGCCCCCGGCGCCCGCCCCGAAACCACCCCAGCACAGCCGGGTCACCGACCGGCGACCCATGACTGCCGCCACCGACCACCCGAGGGCCCGCATGCCGCCCCTAGCAGATATCCCCCAGAACCCCCCCGGTCCTCCCCAGGTCGAAGACAGGGTCCTCCCCGCCCAAGCAGCCCCAACCCCCCGGCGCCCCAAACCCCAACCTCCCCCCCTCCAGTCCCAATGCCCCACAAGGCCACATCCCAGACCCCCCACCCTCACTACGTAACGGAGCCGATCAAAGAGTGCCAAATAGATTGATCCAATGTGTCGGCAGATGCTGTTTCAAGACTAATATGATCTAACAGAAGATTTTTATACTGATTAATGCTAAGATTATTTTTATTTTTCCAATTTACGAGTATGGTTTTCTTTGCGATGCATAAGGCAGTGAAAAGCATATAGGATGTATTTTTTTCTAGTATAACATCTTCAAAGATACCCAATAAGCAAACAGATGGAGAGAGTGGGATATTAAATTTCAAACATTTAGACAAGTCTTCACATACCTGTACCCAGAACCTCTGAACGGGTGGACAGAACCAGAGCGCGTGAATATAATCATCAGGTGTATTACTTATGCACTGTGAGCACTTGTTAGATGGTATAAAGCCCATCTTAAACATTCGCTGACCTGTATAATGTACTCTATAGAGAACCTTATATTGTATTAATTGTAAATTGGAGATTCTAGTCAATTTAAAAGTATTTGAACATACTTGAGACCAAATTTTTTGTTCAAAGTTGATTGATAAATCTGACTCCCATTTTTCAACAGGTAGTGCTATCGAGTCATCGATTCTAGACAATTTTTTGTATATTTTAGATAATAATTTGGGTGGTTGAAAATTAATAAACTCTAACACACATGTTGGTGTTTCCAACACTGTTTTATTAAGCTTAAATTTCTTTTTTACAATTGACTTAATTTGTTGGTATTGTAGGAAATATTTATTATCAATGCCATATTGTATTATTAATTTATTAAATGGAATAAAGTCTATACCCTCAAATATGTGTTCCAGACATTCAATACCTTTCATTCTCCAACCTGGGAAATTTAACATATTATTTTCTTGTTGAATGTCAGGATTGTTCCAGAGAGGTGTATGTCTACATGGGAGTAGTGAAGACTTTGTCATTTTCAGATACTCCCACCATGCTGTCAGAGATGAGCTAATATTGATGCTCTTAAAGCAGACATGTCTTTTTAAATCTGTACTGATAAATGGTAGATCTGAAATCCTAATATTATTACATAAAGTTTGTTCTATATCTATCCAAGTTTCATCTAGTGCATTCGGTTTTAACCACTTTGATATATATTGTAACCTGTTGGCTAAATAGTAGTAATAAAAGTTTGGAAGTTCTAATCCTCCGGTATCTTTAGATTTCTGTAATGTTTTTAAACTAATACGTGGAGTTTTATTTTTCCAAAGGAATTTAGATATAGAAGAGTCCAGGGACTTAAACCATTCAGTTGAAGGTTTATTTGGAATCATTGAGAATAAATAATTTATTCTCGGCAGCACCATCATTTTTACTGAGGCAACTCTTCCCATAAGTGATATGGGTAGAGATCTCCATCTAGTAAGATCGTCTTCAATTTTCTTTAATAATGGGATATGATTTAATTTTATTAAATCCTCTAATTTAGGAGAGATATTAACACCTAAATATTTAATGTTACCTGATTGCAGTCTTTCATTAAGAGAATTATTAAACACGAGTGTGCACCTCCTGGGGACTCCCTTGTTCTACTGGGGGACTTCAACGCTCACGTAGGCAATGACAGTGAGACCTGGAGGGGTGTGGTTGGGAGGAACGCCCCCCCTGATCTGAACCCGAGTGGTGTTCTGTTGTTGGACTTCTGTGCTTGTCATGGATTGTCCATAACTAACACCATGTTCAAGCTTAAGGGTGTCCATATGTGCTCTTGGCACCAGGATACCCTAGGTCGCAGTCCGATGATCGACTTTGTTGTCGTCTCATCTGATCTGCAGCCACATGGACACTCGGTGAAGAGAGGGGCGGAGCTGTCAACTGACCACTACCTGGTGGTGAGTTGGCTCAGATGGTGGGGGAGGATGCCGGTCAGACCTGGCAGACCCAAACGTATTGTGAGGGTCTGCTGGGAACGTCTGGCAGAGTCTCCCGTAAGACGGAGCTTTAACTCCCACCTCCGGGAGAGCTTTGAACACGTTCCGAGGGAGTCGGGGGACATTGAGTCAGAGTGGGCCATGTTCCGCGCCTCTATTGTCGAGGCAGCTTATCGGAGCTGTGGCCGCAAGGTTGTTGGTGCCTGTCGTGGTGGCAACCCTCAAACCCGGTGGTGGACACCGGCGGTGAGGGATGCTGTCAGGCTGAAGAAGGAGTCCTATTGGGCCTTTTTGGCCTGTGGGACCCCGGAAGCAGCTGATAGGTACCGGCAGTCCAAGCGGCATGCAGCTCGGGTGGTTGCTGAGGCAAAAACTCGGGCGTGGGAGGAGTTCGGAGAGGCCATGGAGAATGACTTCCGTACGGCTTCGAGGCGATTCTGGTCCACCATCCGGCGTCTCAGGGGGGGAAAGCGGTACGCGACCAACACCATTTATGGTGGGGATGGCGTGCTGTTGACCTCAACTCGGGATGTTGTGAGTCGGTGGGCGGAATACTTCGAAGACCTCCTCAATCCTACTGGCACGTCTTCCACTGAGGAAGCGAGCCTGGGGACTTTGGTCGAGCTCTCCAATCTCTGGTGCTGAGGTCGCCGAGGTGGTTAAAAAGCTCCTCGGTGGCAGGGCCCTAGGGGTGGATGAGATTCGCCCGGAGTTCCTTAGGGCTCTGGATGTTGTGGGGTTGTGTTGGCTCTGTAATATCGTGTAGACATTGGGGGCAGTTCCCTTGGATTGGCAGACTGGGTTGGTTGTTCCCCTATTCAAAAATGGGGACCGTAGGATGTGTTCCAACTATAGGGGGATCACACTCTTAAGCCTCCCTGGTAAGGTCTATTCAGGGGTTCTGGAGAGGAGGGTCCGTCGGATAGTCGAACCTCGGATTCAGGAGGAGCAGTGTGGTTTTCGTCCTGGTCGTGGAACACTGGACCAGCTCTACACCCTCAGCAGGGTCCTGGAGGGTGCGTGGGAGTTTGCCCAACCAGTTTACATGTGCTTTGTGGACTTGGAGAAGGCATTCGACCGCGTCCCTCGGGGGGTTCTGTGGGGGGTACTCCGGGAGTATGGGGTACCAGGCCCTTTGATATGGGCTGTTAGGTCCCTGTACGACCGGTGTCAGAGCTTGGTCCGCATTGCCGGCAGTAAGTCAGGCTCGTTTCCAGTGAGAGTTGGACTCCGCCAAGGTTGCCCTTTGTCACCGATTCTGTTCATAACTTTTATGGACAGAATTTCTAGGCGCAGCCAAGGTGTTGAGGGGATCCGTTTTGGTGGCCTTAGAATCACTTCTCTGTTTTTTGCAGATGATGTGGTCTTATTGGCTTATTCAGGTCGTGATCTAAAGCTTTTGCTGAGCGGTTTGCAGCCGAGTGTGACACGGCCGGGATGAGGATCAGTTCCTCCAAATCCGAGGCCATGGTCTTGAGCCAGAAAAGGGTAGCATGCCCTCTCCAGGTCGGGGAGGAGGTCCTGCCCCAAGTGGAGGAGTTTAAGTATCTCGGGGTCTTGTTCACGAATGAGGGAAAACTGGAGCGTGAGATCGATAGGCGGATAGGTGCAGCATCCGCAGTGAAGCGGGCGCTGTACCGGTCTGTCGTGGTGAAGAGAGAGCTGAGTCAAAAGGCAAAGCTCTCACTTTACCGATCAATCTACGTTCCCACCCTCATCTATGGTCATGAGTTTTGGGTTTTGACCACAAGAAGGAGATCTCGGATACAAGCGGCTGAAAAGAGTTTTCTCCGCAGGGTGTCTGGACTCTCCCTAATGCTACGTTCAGACCGAACGCGTTTTGAGCGGCCAAAAAGCGCGATACGCCTCAAGCTGGACGCACTGCACTCACTGGTGTTCAGACCGGAATGAGAAACCGCAGCGGCGTTGGCGGCGGGGTGTGGGAGGAGCTAACAAAGCTTAAACTTGCTAAACGTGAAAAGTTTACAATTCAAAACTTACCCGATATCCCGACTTCCTCACTGACACTCCGCCAGGCAAGGTCCTTTTTATTTCTCCTCCATACTTGAACAGGACTTCGCGGGTTGTTTTCGTGTCTCACAAACAATACGTCACACTTGCGCAACAGCCCTCCCCTCGTTACCGCGTCACATAGCTGACTCTCTCTCTCTCCTTCCCCGATTCTCCCTGATTGGTTGTCAGACGCGTTGAGCGGCGAAAGTTCTGCATTTTCAAATCGAGCAGTGGAGGCTGCCGCGGGCACCGCATGCACGGAAAATGCTCTGCCGCCCCTCCTGCGCCGCTAAAAACGGACGTGACGCGACACACGACCCCTAGAGGCGCGTCCCCCATTGACTTTGCATGTAAACTGGCCGCTCCTGCAGCTCAAAGCGCGTTCGGTCTGAACGTACCATTAGAGATAGGGTGCGAAGCTCAGTCATCCGGGAGGGACTCAGAGTAGAGCCGCTGCTTCTCCACATCGAGAGGAGCCAGTTGAGGTGGCTCGGGCATCTGGTTAGGATGCCTCCTGGTCGCCTCCCGGGTGAGGTGTTCCGGGCACGTCCCACCTGGAGGAGACCCAGAGGAAGACACATGACACACGCTGGGGGGACTATGTTTCTCGGCTGGCCTGGGAAATGCAATTTCAATCCTGTGTATGTCCTCCTGTACATATTGCAGTTCTGACAATAAAGTTGACTTTGACTTTGAACGCCTTGGGATTCCCCTGGAGGAGCTGGCCCAAGTGGTTGGGGAGAGGGAAGTCTGGGCCTCCTTACTTAAGGCTGGGATAGACCTCAGCGTCCTGGCTTTACGCCAATGCGCGCACGCTTTCGCTGGTACAGCTCTGCTTTCTTTCTTTTTCTTTCTTTTTTTTAAATGCTCGCGTTTTCGCTCCAGATTCTTGTTGTAATTTGATCAGCTGCGCGCGAAGCAGGACAAACTTAGTCGCTGATTGGTCACTTGCTGACACGCCTACTGAAATGATTGACAGTTCAGTCGGACAAGCCGCTGGCTTCAGCTCCAGACGAGCAGCGGTTGGCTCTGCTGCTCCCGCTGCGGTCTTTCTAACTTTATATGTTAATAAAAACTTCTAAAAAATAAAAATAAAAACAGGGAGCACTTTTCCTGCAGCCCACAGCCCACCAGGAAATATTTAAACCCAAGTGCAGCCAGGTAGGACATGAATTCATTCATTTCAGTCATGGAGTGAACGGAGGAAGAAGCGATTACTCTACTTTAGGCAAAAAAAACAAAAGAAAAGGCCTGATCAGCGATAAAGAAGATGAATTTAATTCATTTTTGTAACATACAAAACAGTCCGGCCACGGCCAGTTTATTGTGAGACAACGCGCATCGCGTACGCGGTCATAAAAATTGAGCTTTGCACGTTCGTGCCCTGCGGGGCTACGCTTTTGCCTCTGCGTACGTACGTCGTACAGAGGTGTATAGCCAGTACGCGCAGCTCTACTGGGGGCTTAAGGCTGCTACCCCGCGACCTGACCCCAGATAAGCGGAAGAGAATGTATGGATGGATGGATGATAGCGTTTTGTAAAGTTAGCCAGGCCTGGGTTCAGTTTGTGATAGTAAAAGGGTCCTTGTAGCAACAGGGAATGTTTGCAGTAGTTTCCTTTCAAGCAATTTCAAGTTCAAAACCAGAACATGCCGATTTTAATTTTTGTCTTGTGCAACATTGCAGATGTAAAACTTTGACCTGTTAAACATAAAAATCTTAAACCTTGAATAAAAGAAAACAACCCTAATTGTTCCTACGTCACTTAAATGCAGTGTTTCCTGCACAGATGTTTGGAAAGGGATTGTTATCCTTCATGTTGACTCGGCAGATCTGAGAGAAAAGCTACCCTCACGTGCACACACCCATGCACTGTTATTATTTGTTGTAAACACAACAGAGAAAAGGTGATTAAAGATCATAAATCAGCATCTTTGTAATCAAACGGTTCAGCAGAGTTGAGGCAAGCTGTAAGCTCGTTGTTGTACTCGAGCTTTGTCCAGCAGATCTGAGATAACAAAGGCTTAATGCGTGTTTAATGTGTACTGAAGACTTTTTTAAAAACTTGCTCCGATTCTGAGGCAGTGGACAATCTATAGCAAAAAAACAAAATCACATTGTCTGTTATTGCTGTTTTATTTCTTTATTTTTTTAAATTCTGACACTGTTTTACTGGTCTTCCACCCAAGCTGTGTTGAATGTTTAAAAATGACAGACATCCTTGAGGGAAACCCACCAAGAGTTTTTAGGTTAGACTTTATGAAAGTGCATATTTTCTGTGCATGTATACTTTTGGTTAAACTGAGGGATTGTTTTCGCTGAAACTGTGAAATACGTTCTGAATACATTTTTTGTGTTTTCTGTTAAATCAAGTTTTCTTGTGTTTTTCAACCTCTCTGCAGGACTCTGCAGGAGTCTCATCAGCCCACTTTGTCATGCCCTGGTTCCTCACTCTCTTCACTTCCCTCCCCTGCTGGGACTCGGTTCTTGCTGTCTGGGATCTCATCATGCTACAAGGTTGACACACGCACAGAAGAAAGCAGTTTTATTTTTAAAGCTCATATATAGTAAAACACAGGTGCACTGAGCTCTATCTAAAAAAGTTGAGTCAGGTCCTCTGGACGTTCAAAATACAAACGAACAAACAAAAAAAATTGTAGAAACTTTTCGTCTTTTATCCGAAAAACTTATTCAGTCTGAGGAGCTGATGGTCCTCCTTAATCATGTGAACAGTAGTTTTGAATGTCAACAACAAACTGGTTGATCAACTAAGAAAAGCTGCTATTTATAAGACTGAGCTGAATACAGCTCTTCAGAATGAAGAAATCTTTCAGGATGAAAGACATTTCTACCATTTTTTTTTTTTAACATCCAGAGGACCTGACTTTTTTAGATTTTTCTACCTGGATTATGCATCAGGATACTGAGATCTATCCTTTTAGTTAAGACAAGAAAGTTCATACTCAATAATCCAGGTATCAAATCTGATAATTCTCAATCAGGTCATCTGGACAGTTTCTTTTTTAGTAGAAACGTTTCACCCTCACTCCAGAGGGCTTCCTCAGTCAGAGTAGTTCCAGCACGCTGTTCCCCCACCAAGCCGTAAACAACTTATGTGGACCAACCAGTTTGCTGGAGCCAAGATAGTTTATGGGGGCCGTCCTGTCCCTCGTCGACTCCTCCCAGGCAGGCAGCCACAGCCAAAGTGGTTCAAGACAAGAAAGTTCATGCTCAATAATCCAGGTATCAAATCTGATAATTCTCAATCAGATCATCTGGACAGTTTCTTGTTTACGGCTTGGTGGGGGAACAGCGTGCTGGAACTACTCTGACTGAGGAAGCCCTCTGGAGTGAGGGTGAAACATTTCTACTAAAAAAGAAACTGTCCAGATGACCTGATTGAGAATTATCAGATATCCTTTTAGTTGTTCATTCTGAAAAATGAACTACTTTACCTCTTTGTGATTTATTTTCATTCATTAATTTTTTCCCTGTTATTTTGTGTGCTTTAATGAACAATAAAATAAACGTTTACAGTCCTAACATCTTTCTACTCGCCTGCTGCTTGTATCGGAGTCAGGTTACAGGGGCAGCAGTTTGAGCAGGGAGGTCCAGACATCTTTCCACAGCCACCTCTTCCACCTCTTCCAGCTCTTCTGGCAGGAATCAAAGACGTTCCCAGGCCAGCTGAGAATTACTCTCTAACATGTCCTGGATCTTCACAGAAGTCTCCTGTCAGTTGGACATGCTTGAAAAACCTTTCTATGGAGGCGTCCGGGGGGGCATCCCATCCCTACCAGATGTCTGAACTGCCTCAACGGTCTCCTCTGGATGTGGAGGAGCAGCAGCTCTACTCTAGTCTCTCCTGGATAACTGAACTTCTCATCCTGTCTTGAAGGGAGAGCTACCCTGTAAAATGTCCAATTGTGGCCACTTGTATCTGTTATCAGTCTTGTTCTTTTGGCCACTCCCCAGAGTTTGAACATAAGTGAATCTAGGGACATTGCCAACAGAGCAACTGGTAAACAGAGACCTTCACCCTGCAGCTCAGCTCCCTCTTCACTACAACAGACCATCTGCAAAACCCATCTGTCAACCTCACGCTACGTGCTTACCTCACACATGAATAAAACCCAAGATACTTCAACTCCTCCACTTGAGGCAGCTCCTCGCCTCCACCCCAGAGAGGACAATCTACCCTTTTCCAACTGAGGACCAGGACAAAATACACATTTCTTTGAGGACTTTTATTCACTCACTGGATTCTTGTTCATTCTTTTTCTCCTATAATCTCTTTCAGCGTTGTAATTCTATCCACTGATGTCAGGCCCATGTTCTTTCAGTGTCCTCAGTCCAATCATCTTTGTGACCTCAATGCACGTTTACCATGAAATTTCATATACCGGCAATTTTAGTGTATTATTGTACTATTATTATTTTTAATCTGACTTCCCCTCCCCAGGCCTACAAGCTGTGTATCGTGCAGCTCTGACCATCGTTGAGCTTCTGGCGCCTCGACTGATGGACCTGAATGATGAAGGAGCCATGTTACCCCTGCTGCTCAGAGTACCTGTGGACGTGTAAGTGAGCTTTGACATTTTGACATCACACTGTGCACTCAGATTGTTGTGGTTGTTATAAGCACAAATATGTTTATGCAAAAAAAGAAAACATAAATATTATGTTTTTAGTTGTTGATATTCCATATTTTGTTCACCAAAACATACGAGTTGTTGCCTGAGAGAATTTTTAAAAAATATTCCTCCAGACCGTCCTCATGAGTTTCGAGTCCGCATCAAATCTTTAAAGGAAATGTACCGAACAGTTCTGGGACATTCAGCTGAGAGCTTGAGTTTTTAGTCTCAACCCAAAATAAAACCGCAGGCAGCTCATGAATATCAATCGGCTCATCAGAGCTGAAGATGTTTTGACACAAAATTTCCAGAAAAAATAAACAGGCTGTCCTTGTTTTTCTGAGGATGTTCTGTGCTTGTTTGAAGGAACATCCTTTTCACTGAATTGGTCCTTTCATTGTCGTCCCATGCAGCTTTCAGTCAAGCTTCCATCTCTCTCTGTGTTGGATGTAAATGTCACACGCCTGCAGACGTGTTTTGTTGACATGGGGCTGTAGTTATAGCAACTTGGTAAGCGCACTGGTTTTGTGTGCGTCTTTGTGACAAACTGGTGCAAAGTAACTACTATAATCCATTTTATTATATCTGTTTTACTAAATACACCTTCAGCTGCTTTAAACGTTGCACGTGAGGCTTCTTTTTGTATAAAAGTTTGAACCAAAGTTTGCTTAGCTTTGACAAAGAGAAGAAAACCCTGGATAAATAGTCTGCAAAGCCAAGTAGCTTCTTTAAACAGACCATGATGAAGCACTTTTTGATGTGGCCGAAAGAATAAATGTTTGTAAAATTGTTATGGAGACTTGTTTGCAGCCGTTTAATTGAAGATCTGGATCTTAAAGACTTTCTCAAAGCACTCTATAGCTTATTTGAGTTTCCACTGAATAATGGATATTTTGTTAAAAAAAAAAAAAGGTCAGTTGGATCCACTTAAGGAACATTACTGCTTGTTCATAAATGCATTAAGGGCAGCTCTGACAAGCCTGTTTTTGTTCTCGCTCTGGCGTTGTGTGGGCAGCCTGCCATCACATCACATTGAGAAGCCCCTGTGGTCTGCATGGCTTTGTTACGACAGGTTGGTCAGAAGTCCGCTGTAAATGGTGGGACAGCCTCTCAGGGCAGGATCTCCTTACACTGGGAAGATCCTGCTGAAGAAAGAGGGGAAGGGGTTAGCGGGGGGAGCAGAGGGTGGGAAAGAAGCAATGAATGGAAGGTCAGAGAAGTGGCTGAAAAAATGTATCACTAAATGTTGAGGTCAAAAAACAAGGTAAAAAATAAGAGGCAGAAAGGCACCGTAACACTGTGATTGAAATAAATGTGTCAAACAGCAACACATGCTGTTCTCATTAAAGATGAGCTGAGAACTGAATTAATCTCTTCTGACAGCTGTCTCCTCAGTCTTTGGCTGCAGTAATGACACCCAGCAAACCCAATGTCGCATTAAAGTGCAGCTTCTTGTGCTAATGCTTCTGTTCCTTTCCTGTGTGGCACGTCATCAAAACATCTGGTACATTTATTTATTTATTTAGTCAAACTTGGAGAAGCTGTTTGCCTTTTTTCATAATGAAAAAAAAAAGTACTTTTCCAGTACTGTATTCAAATTTTCACATTTTGGCAACATGATCCTCTTCGTGAGGTGCACAACATTTTATAGTCATGATAAAAGAAACTATGCCTGACAGCTACGATATACACTGCAGAGTTTGTTGTGTAAAAAGTAGCAAAGCAAGAAGTAACTCAGTGTAAATACAGTATATTACTGAGATCTGTATTTATGCACTGTATTTTGAATTGTACTTGCATGAGCATCATGGCTTTAGCTTCCATTTTATTTTGCTGAATTTATGTATTGATTTTTGCTGTCATTTTTATTTCGCACGATTGTAAATTTTTGTTTTACATTTCTAAAGTCTTTTAAAAAAATGGCTTGACCATTTTTTTATGCTGTCATGACTTATCTAAATGATTTCTTGGTTTAATGCACAATAAACTGCACAAACCTCAGCTCCATTCTGATTTAATGTTGAATTTAATATAATTTTAAGAACAGACTTTAATTTTAACTTCATGCATTATTGACCTACATTTCTGTTCTTGGTAAACAGCAAGCTCCCACACAGCTTACAAGCCCTCTGACTTTTTCAAATCTCTCATTAAATGTCTGTTTTCTTTTTTGTTGTGCTTTTTAGAGTTGATTTTCCTTGTTCCTGCTCTCTTTCTACTCTCCCTCCCACTCTCGGTTTTCTTTCTATGTGCCCTCTGCCTTGCTCTGTCCCTCGTTTCTTTCATTCGTTTATCCCTTATTGTCACAGTGACGCCTTCATTCAGCTTAAGAGGTTGACACATCCTTTCTATTTCAGTGACGAGGCTGGCTTCAGCTAAGACGGTTTCTTTTCCCAACCTTTCTCAGTTAAACATTTCAATTTTCAAAACTCCTCAATCTGGGGCTCAATTAATGAATCAGTCCTGTGTGTATATTTTCTATCCTCTGTGCATGATGATTTTTCAAAGGTTTTCATTGCTCTATTTAAATATTTTCCCTGCAGAGGTTTTATTTTGTGTAACATGATACAGAAAATCAAACCATGATGATCAGCTTTGGAGCCTTATCATATTTTATATCTTTAAACCTTTGCAAAATATACGCCAATAATTTGACAGATTCATGCTGTCAAAAATAACAAACTCTTCAAAAAATAAAAAGAGCACATCATCTTTTAGTCTTTTTTTTTTCTCCTCATAACAAACCATAACCAAAAAAGTGATGTGGTTTTAAACAGGCCTAAAATTGTGAATGTGACATTTATAAAGCCACAGATGCTCAACAAAACTAAGCCAAAAAGTATAGAGTTTGTGGGAAAAATTAAGTATACTCTATAATTCAGAAGTTTTTTACAATCACGTTTGGCAGAAATAATCTTCTGTTTGTCCTATCTGACTCTAACATCATTTTGGGGAAAAAAATTGGCCCACAAAATTTCTTAAATTTATCGAGGTTTGTGGGCAGTTGTTTATGCACAGCTCTTAAGATCCCAACCGCAACAGTTCATTTGGGCTGATGCTTAGATTTTTGTGTCATTCAGCATTTTTGTTTTACTTCATTTTATTCATGCAGTCTTGTTTTGAATTTGCTGATGTGATTCAATTTGTTATGCCACTGCTTAATGTGATTTGAGCCAAGCATTAAAACTGTTTTTCCTTGCAGCCATCGACTCCTACTTATGGTGGAATCATTTCATCTCTGTATTTCCTTCCCTTTTCGATCGTAGAGCCCAGTACTCTGTGTTAGTTCCTGCCCTGTGGAAAACTGAGGTCCAAGACTGGGAGCTGAAGTGTATGAACAGCCTGGTGCTAGATGAGAGCCACCATGGCCCAAAAGCAGGTACAGCACATACATCCGCGCACACACACGTGCACACTTTTGTTGTCGAGCAGAAACCAAGAGGAGCACAGAACCTCTCTGCAGGGCAATTTATCAAACTGTCTTATTCAGACTATATTTAAAATTTATTTTTATTTTTTACAAAGTTACCGAGCCCATTACAGTACTTACAGTAGGCTTCATACTTTTTCTTCTGCCTAAACTAATCTTTGCTGAAAACCCGTTTCTTTTCATTGGCTTGTAGTTGCAGTCAATCAAATGTCTAGATTTTCTTTTGTTTCTTTTTATTAGTTTTACTTTTTGATTTACTTTAAAATTTTCATTTAATTCACCTTGCACAGCTTTATTATTTAAACTTTTGCACAACATTTTGTTCAAAAAGTGTTTGTTTTTAAAATGTGCTATTAAAAAATAAACTGAAATTGTGAATGGTGGTTAAGCCGTGTGAAAGGTATGTCTTGCCTGTTCCTAAGAACATTATTTTTCTTTAGTTGTACGTGTTTCTTTCTGTCAACTGGGTGAAACAAAGCTTCTGATTTAAAGTCTTGTTTACACAAAAGTTCAAATAAGTTGCTTTAGACAGATTAATTTTTTTTCTCATTTTTTTCCTATTCATTCATCCATCTCTTGTCCATCTAGTTTTTGATTGAATTCACTTTATTTATGTAGCGCCAAATCACAACAAAGTTGCCTCAGGTCACTTTACAGGAACATTCAGATACATAGAAATCCAATTACTGTAGTAAAGTTCTCTATCTAAGGAAGTTTCGAGTTTTGAAAACATGTTTGCTTTTAAAGTCATTTTGTTAATAACTTCAGCTGTTAAACACATTTATCAAATAAAAATTCAAAAGTGTATTATCTTGATAATTAAAAGTAATCTTTGCAAACTGTGGAATAAAACATCAAATGGTTTACACAGTATTCTGAACTATATTAAATGGTGCAGTTTGAAAGAGTTTACACCAGTAGTTTTTCTAGATATATTAATGTGCAAATCTGAAATATGGGTCCACACTCAATGTAAACAAACCACTTAAAACCAGGTAGACACTTGAATCACATGACTGACGTACATCAGGCTGTAGTCTGTGTAGGGAAACGAGCATGGCCGTATGTTTAATGTTTCACCTATTTTCAGTCACTTTAGCAGTTTCCCTATAACAAACACTCATCTTTGCTGTGAGTACTATTTCATGATTTACCTTTAATTTTTTTTTTTGTTTGTTTGTTTAGGATTATTTTAGTTAAAATAATTCAGTTAGTTATAATCAATATGGTCCCGGGAAAAGAAAAAAGCAATTTCTTTGTGAATTTAGTTAGAATCTGTAGCGGACTGATAAAGTCGCTGTAACGGACTGCGTGTGTCTGAACATGTGGGCCGAGTGTAACTCCACAGATCAAAGCAGCTCCGGTCTTTTGAAGGTTGTTCAGATATCACCCCCACAAGATCTGGAAACCCCTCTCTACTGGAGGCTGATCCTCACAAAAGACAGATTGGAATGCAGGTCTCTCATGAATGTGCACGTGCACATTGGCCTGTTTTTTTGGGTGCATCCTGACAGGCATAGAAAGGCTAATGGATGAGTCACATGTTGGTAGCTGCAGGGCTGAACGGGGCATTATGCTCTGTGTGTGCATGTATGTGTGTGTGTGTGTGTCTTAAGGTCAGGGTTCTAATTTGTAAAGTTTAGGTTTTATTCATTGGTAATGCATGAAATATGAGTGTCTGTTTACACATTTAAGATAGTGTGTGTGTGTGGGTGTGTGTGTGTGTGTGTGTGTGTGTGTGTGTGTGCGCGTGT
>JBBPBX010027350.1:0-14596 GCA_038048925.1 Garcialebias charrua | reverse complement strand
TATATATATATATATATATATAATTATTATTATTATTACAGTGTATATATACAGTGTGGTTCAACCAGTTGCAAACAATAGGAAAATATTCTCTCTTCTCTCTATAGGTTGTGTATTTTATTTTTACTGTATTTTACAGTTGTTGTTTTTTTTCTGTTTGAGCTGTTACTGGGTTCCCACATGTAACATGAGCTCCTCTGACCTTTTAATTGAGGCCCAAAGATAGTTTCTGCAAGTTACAGTATTTGATGGTTTTCCAAGTTATCTATCTGTAGTTTAGTCATTCCAATTTGCTTCAAATAATCAACTTTTTTTTTTATTCTCATTTTTGGAATGATTTAACATTGCATTGCTCCTGAAAACACGTTTGAGGCTAAAGCTAAGTTGAAAGGTTAATATTTCATACAGTTAACATCCTTCATTCCAAGTGCATACAGATATTTAAATCCATCCATTCTCGTCCACTTATCTGGGGCCGGGTCGTGGAGGTAGCAGCCTAAGTGGGGAGGCCCAGATTTCCCTATCCCCAGCCACTTGAGCCAGCTCCTCCGGGGGAATCCCAAGGTGTTCCCAGGCCAGCCGAGAAACATAGTCCCTCCAGCATGTCCTGGGTCTTCCTCTGGGTCTCTTCCCGATGGGACGTACCCGGAACACCTCACCAGGGAGGCATCCAGGGGGCATCTTAATCAGATGCCTGAGCCACCTCAACTGGCTCCTCTCGATGTGGAGAAGCAACGGTTCTACTCTTGAGTCCCTCCCAGATGACCGAGCTTCTCACCCTATCTCTAAGGGAGAGCCCAGACACCCTGCGGAGAAAACTTATTTCAGCTACCTGAATCTGTGGTCTCGTTCTTTTGGTCACAACCCAAATCTCATGACCATAGATGAGGGTAGGAACGTAGATTTATCGGTAAATTGTGCGCTTCGCCTTTTGACTCAGCTCTCTATTCACCATGATAGACCGGTACAACGCCCGCTTTACTGCCGACACTGCACCTATCCTCCTATCGATCTCAGGCTACATTTTTCCCTAATTTATAAACAAGACTCTGAGATACTTAAACTCCTCCACTTAGGGCAGGACCTCCGACCCGAAGCGGGCACTCTACCCTTTTCCGATTCAAGACCATGGCCTCGGATTTGGAGGAACTGATTCTCATCCCGGCCGCGTCACACTCTGCTGCAACCCGCTCCAGCGAAAACTGTAGATCACGACCTGATGAAGCCAATAGGACCACATAATCTGTAACAAACAGAGAAGCGATCCTAAGGCCATCAAAACAGATCCCCTCAACACCTTGGCTGCACCTAGAAATTCTGTCCATAAAAGTCATGAACAGAATCTGTGACAAAGGGCAACCTTTGCTGAGTCCAACTCTCTCTGGGAACGAGCCCGACTTACTTCTGGTAATGCGGACTAAGCTCTCACACTGGTCATACAGGGTCCTAAAAGCCCATATCAAAGGGCCTGGTACCCCATACTCCCGGAGTACCTCCTACAGGGCTCCTCGAGGGACATGGTCGAATGCCTTCTCCAAGTCCACAAAGCACAAGTTTACTGGTTGTGCAAACTCCCACTCACCCTCCAGGACCCTGCTGAGGGTGTAGAGCTGGTCCAGTGTTCCACGATCAGGACGAAACCCGCACTGATCCTCTTGAATCAGCAGCTCGACTAACCGATGGACCGTCCTCTCCAGAACCCCTGAATAGACCTTACCAGGGAGGCTTAACTGTTAGTAACTGTTGTTTGAACGTAAGTTCTATTTTAAAGTTAACACTGCAAGAGTGCATTTAACTTTTACAAAGTTCATTGAGGGTAAAAACCTGAAAAAAGGTACCTATGAATACTTATTACACAGTGAAACGCGTAAACCTCAGCTGATTAGTTTATTTGACTCAGTGCTACATTAAAAGTGAATATTTATTTGCAAACACTAACATGAGACAAATCTGTTGATTTTTTTTTTCACACAAAATCGATACAATAATGGACGTTAAACAGGGTGAAACAAGTGAGAGGGTCCACTCCATCAGGACCCCACAGTGGCTCAGACAAGACCCAGAGTACATGAAACGGTTTGAAAAGTGGGGCGCACGTCCTAAAGATAAGAAAGATGGTCACAAACCACGTAGTGAAGGTGTCCGCTGGAACAATGAGCCGGAGTGGCTCAGACAAGACCCAGAGTACATGAAACGATTTCAAAGGAGCACACGCCCTGTCCCTGCACCTCGGACGAAGCTGCCCGAGATAAGCAAAAAACCACAAACGGTGGACGCCCGCTCTTTAAGTGACCCTCCGCGGTCTACACCGAGCAAAGCTCCTGCCCCTGCACTGCGGACTGGACAGTCCGGGAGTAGCAAAAAATCGCAGAAGTTCCAGAAAAAAAGGAACATACCTCTATGCTCTGAGGAGATAGTGGACATAAGTTGGTTGTTTGAAAACTTGTATGATACAGAGGATGACCGAACTGGTACATTGAGTGACCTTGTCTTTGATAACTCAGAGCACATGGATAACTCAGAGCACACAGTTAGTGACAACAATAGCAAACGACAAAAAGAAAAACTTCTCAAAAAAGGCCTTGAGCTACAACATCAGTTTAAACAATCAGTGATGAAACAGTGCACTGTAACTGCTGTTGAGGCTCACATGCAAAACAAAACACCCTCTGAGGTGTGCCCAGGTCAAAAGGTCGTATCCCAGTCGCGAAAAAGCGAGAATAAACACCGTCGTCTCAAAGGTCCTCTGACCCCAGAAGAGGCAGAGAACATGCGTCGGTTGGTAAAAGAGTGGGATGATACTAGCGAGAATGAACACTATCGTCTCAAAGGCCTTCTGACCTCAGAAGTGGTGGAGAACACGCGTCGGTTGTTAAAAGAGTTGGATAATACTAGCAAGAATGAACAAGATTTTCAAACTGACATACAACAAAAAGTTGGTACCAGCGGGAACAGTGACTCAAAATGGTTTAAAGGGAGCCCCGCCCCTGAAGCACCTCAGATTGAAAAATCTGAGACAAGCAACGAACCACAAAAGGTAGGTGTTCACTCTCTAAGAGACCCACAACGGTTCAGATCGAACCAGGTGGGTGAAAACCAAGGTCCATCGGTGGGTGGACTTCAAAAGAAATTGAAGGATGAGGACCTATACTCATGTAACTATGCGTGGTCCCAACAGACACCCCCGAGCCTTGGAACTGCACCTCCCGCGCCTCGAACAGAACAGTTCAAGACAGGCAAAGAGTCACGAATGTCCCGGAATAATGGCCCAACACCTCTATGCTCGGAAGAGACAGAGGAAGTAAGTAGTTTGTCAGTAGATTTGAATGTTACTGTGCTTGACCAACCTGATACAATGAGTGGCGTTATCATTGATAATGACACTATCAACATTGACCAACCTGGAGCGATGTGTAGCACTGTCTTTCACAAAGACTCAGAGCACACAAATAACTCAGCGCACACTACTACCAACATTGCCATGGATGTTGACAGCAAACCAACTGCTGATACACAACAACATCCTGAAGGTCATGATGCTGACAGCCAACAAGATGCTGACAGTAAACAAGATTACACAGACAGAGTCACACGTGAACAGAAACGTGGGACAAGACCTGTGAGGTTTCTGTGTAACTTTATACAAAGGGGGGTGGCTAAGAAAGCTTACCTGCCTATCACACTGGAAGGTGTCCTTGAGCGTGAAGCCCTCCTGGATGGCAGTTCTGATATAACCATTATGTCGGCCAAGCTGTTCGAGGAGCTGAGGACCGCCGCTAACGGTGTTGACAGGCAAATACCCTTTGAGAAATGTGCTATTGAGCTACAGGGTCTCGCAGAGACGAGAACAACCCTAACAGCTATGGCTATGGTTCACATGCAGATTGGCGAAATGACACTACGCCACCCGGTGTACGTGTCTAAACTTGACTCATTCCCATTTTTGGTTGGCCAAGATTTTATAAACCGCTTCAACGCGATTATAGATTATGGTCGACGGAAAATGTGGAGCACAGTGAGAAAACCCCTGCCAATAAAAGTGCTTCCTAGTTGCGATACAGACTGCCTAACCGCAGGTACCGCAGAGGACACAAGGGACTGCTCATCCGAGGACGAGAGCCCGGTAAGTGAACCTTCAACTACAGGTGAGACAGAAGAGACCCAAAAGTTGGACCAAACTCCGGCCCAACAAGAGAACCTCCTCTGTGAGCTGACACATTCAGCACTCCCTGACCACTGCCTACCACAGGTAGTGAAAGGTGTTGAGATCCAAGGATCCCACACCGAAGACGCTGTACTGTCCTCTGGGACAGGTAATTCGGCAATCAACCAAGCTTTCAATGAAACCTTGGTTCAAGGGCATCTGAGTCCAGAAAATGACAGTCATCCAAACGCTGACAGTCACTTGGACATCATTGTTGCAGATTACGAGGACCCCTCATCAGACAAGAAGGGGGCAAACTCACATTACCTACCACAGGTAGAGAAAGGTGTGGAGATCCAAGGACCCCACACCGAGGTTGCTGTACTGTCCCCTGGGACAGGTAAATCGGCTATCAGCCAAGCTTTCGATGAAACCTTGGTTCAGGGACATTTGTGTCTAGAACTAATCAGAAATGACATAGTTTTTACAGACTCAAAGAGCCCCTCTTCAGTCAAGAAGTGGGAAGACACACACAACGACAGTGACCCGTCGCAGTCTGTACAATCAGACACACCTGCGACTGCGCCGACAGTTGTGACACACCTGAATTACACGGAAAGAGGTAAACGTAAGAAGATACGTTGGCCAAAACCTAAACGATTCCTGTGTACCGTCTTCTCTCAGCTGCGCGAACAGTTTAAACTAAACGGTGGCATCCTAACTTGTGCCCATGGACGGACGTCCTCACCTGTGCTCGTGGTCCCCCATGACCAAAGGGGGGTGATGTTAGGCCATGCCAAAGACAAAGATTTGAATGTACACCTCAGAAACACTTTTGCTTTCGCCCAGAAAAACCTGGAAAAATCCGCTGAAGGACGTAAGGCGTACTATGACCAGAAGGCCTCTCACAATGAACTCCAAGTGGGAGACAGAGTCTGGTACTATACGTTCGCTCCAGCAACCGGGAAAGGAGGGTCCGAGACCGGAACTCTCGCCCGCAAACTAATGCCCAGGTGGACTGGACCTCATCTGATAACAGACAAAGTGTCCTCAGTCGTCTACGAAATCAAAATCAGCAAAGGCCGCAAAGAGCCAATTGCTAAATGGGTACATCGAAATCAGATCAAACCTTACAAGGCGTTCAATGACTCCACAAAAGACAAAGATCTCACAAACTCACCGACTTCATGGGATAATAAGGTCGTCCAAACACAAGTTAGTAAATAAACTAATCAGGTTTAAACTACCATATTTCCACCCTATAAGTCGCATTGTCCAATTTGAACTTAGAAACGCTAAGCCTAAAACCCACAACAAAAAACTAACCTTAACAACCGTTTAAATCCACGAGATTTAATTTGACCTCGGTCATAAAGTTGAGACCTGTTTTTCTTGTGTGTTGCACTTTGGAATCTGACGACAAGAGTGTGTCGAAGCAGTGAAACGTTGTTTCCTTGTTGTTTAGTCATTATTGTTGTCATTAGTTGAGATATTGTTTGGTTCTGAACACTCCCAGCCAAAAAGGTTTTGTATTAACATTGGTTAATGAATGATATGGATTTAACTATGCCAACATGCAGTTCGTTTTGTTAAATCTCAATCGTCGAAGAGTCAATGTAGTTTAAAGCTACTCAAGGTACAATAAACTACACTGGTCTCATAATTTCTAAATTGAACCGATTCGATCGTTTCTATTCTAGATTATCTATTCATTTTGATGAGTCTCGCCATAGACTTCAAAATTTATTAGGAATACCAAATCCTACGTCGTTCGTCTAAAAGACAACAGACATTTAGATCAAACTATATTTCATTTTATTTTAGTTTAACCTAAACTAAGTAATGAATGGAGGAATAGTTTGGAATTAGAGGCCTTCGTTACAGAAGCCCTCCAAAATTCTATAGGTACAGATCCCTATACCTAATTTATAGATTTGATCCACCCCTTAATTGGTAATTGTAGCTGATCTAAACCATGATAGCTTACATACCAGGTGCATATAGGTAAGGCTTAATGTAAAATCCCAATCATAAGCCCACCTTAAAAACCACATAATTGCATGACACATAGAACCAGAGTGGCACTGACTGGAAACCAACCAGCCAACAACCTTCGATGTGGGGACCTGCAGCTCCAACGCTTGGTCTTCAACCTTCATCCAAGGGTCGCCTCCTCTGCGTCAATCGAGGGATCCCCTCTACATGCTGATTATGAAAACAATTGTTGCTGATCAATCAACAAAACTAATCGTTGTGGATTTACTGCTGTGGAATTACCGCTGTGGATTATAAGACTTTGCTTTCCAAGGGATCACAGACTTTGTTTTCCAAGAGTTAACAGACTTTGTTTTCCAAAGGATTAAAAGCTTTTCGCAATGGGATTACCTCCGAACAGTATGAAATTTCCAAAAACTTTATGGGATTATAATTTTTGATTTTTCTTTTCCACTTGCTGGATTACTTCAAGATCAAAGACAGTTCAAGGTTTCCTTTCGTGTTGGACCCCATCCCCAAGGACTGGCGATGGCTTCCAAAAGGGGGGAGATGTAGTGGACCTACCCAGGGTCAAATTAAGGTTTTTGAACTGTCCAGTGATGACCTTTACTGACCTCTCAGTAAAGCAAGACATTTACTACAAAATCATTCATTTAGCTATAATCTGATAACATAGTCACCAATAAGAGACTATTTCTATCTTTGATTTTAGGCTGATGTGATCAAAAGAATAACTTTTGTCATTTTCATGATGTGTGCTTTTAAGCTGTGTTATTCTGTGAGAGTTAAACTGTGTTCACTGCTATGTTAAAGGTGAAATTGCGGGTCACAGAGACCCGACTGTTTTGTTTAGAAATAAGAAGACAGTTTAATCCGTTGTTTTTCATGAACAAGGCTCCAGCTGCTCTGTCTTTTCCTAAACAATTTCCCTCTGCTGCTGGCTTGTAACCTTGGGTTTGATAAGGCAAGTGAACTCCTCTCTGTGTTCCTGTCTTTTTAAGTTCTAACTGGGCGGAAACGCTTCAGTCTTTGAATGGACAGAGAGTTTGAATGGACGGAGACCTGAAAGCTCTCTGCCTTGCAGCTGGTCAAGCTTGGTCAAGAGCCAAAGACTAACTTGTCAGCTAGAACTGATGGACGCCTCCATCCAGTTCCCCGAGCAAAAGCTCCAAAGTTCCTAATGAACTTTCTTTGAGAAACATCTCTTCTTGAAGTCAGAGGCCTGAAGCTGACATATTCTCTGATGACCAACGCGGAAGCCAGGAGACGTTGAAACGTAAACTAAAACCAGTTTTGGACGTGCTGGGACTAAAGGACTCTGTGCATCTGAAGGCTGGTGTCTTCCCTCTTACCGGGCTGTCGTCAAAAGGTAAAGGGCTGTTTACAAAACGTACTTGGATTTTAGCAGAAGTCGGATGAGAAGTGTCACTCTGGTCTCATGCTCAGGATAATTTTCTTCTTAAATCTTTCCTCCTATTTCTTTTCCCTCTCAACCTAAGCTGGAAACTATATTTTTAAGCTGAAATGCCCCTCAGACTAAATATGTGTAACATCTAGTATTTATGTCTGTTGTGTTAAATCAAGTGTGCTGACGTATTTGAATTGAAAGAAAGTGAAATCATGTCAATCAAGTGTAATGGTGTTAATTTAGTTGATTTATTTTAAATAAATGATAGTGTCTCTTTGACATATCAAACTAAGTTAACGTGTCCTTTGTCACTTAATGGCTCTGTTTATTTATCCATCATAAAGACCACAGAGATATTGGGTAAACTGAAAAAGAACAGAATCCGTGAATTTACTATTCAATCTGAATAAGTAGATTAATTAAGGATAAAGAGGTCAGTATTAATATTGACCTCCTCATAATTCTTACACGTAGTTGGAACACACTCTACACAGTCCTCCTTTTTGAATAGGGGGACCACCACCTCGTTCTGCCAATCTAGAGAAACTGCCCCCGATGTCCACGTACTATTGCAGAGTCGTGTCAGCCAACACAACCCCACAACATCCAGAGCCTTAAGGAACTCCAGGCAAATCTCATCCAACCCTGGGGCCTTGCCACCGAGGAACTTTTTTAATACCTCAGTTACGTCGGCACCAGAGATTGGAGAGCCAGACCCAAAGTCCCTAGGTTCCACTTCCTCAATGGAAGCTGTGCTGGTCGGATTGAGGAGGTCTTCGAAGTATTCTACCCACTGACCCACGACATCCCGAGTTGAGGTCAGCAGCACACCACCCCCACTATAAATAGTGTCGGTAGCGAACCGCTCCCCCCCGAGACACCAGATGGTGGTCCCGAATCGCCTTGAGATTGTGCGGAAGTCATTCTTCATGGCCTCTCCAAACTCCTCTCATGCCCTAGTTTTTGCCTGAGCGACCGCCCAAGTTTTTGCCTGAGCGACAACCTGTGCCTCATGCCGCTTGGACTACCGGTACCCATCAGCTGCTTCCGGGGTCCCATAGGCTCAAAAGGCCCGATAGGACTCCTTCAGCCTGACAGCATCCCTCACCACCGGTGTCCGCCACCAGGTTTGAGGGTTACAGCTGCGACAGGCACCAGCAACCTTGCGGCCACAGCTCCAATAAGCTGCTCGACAATAGAGGCACGGAACATGGCCAACTCTGACTCAATGTCCCCAGCCTCCCCTGGAACATGTTCGAAACTATCCCGGAAGTGGGAGTTAAAGCTCCGTCTCACGGGAGACTCTGCCAGATGTTCCCAGCAGACCTTCACAATACGTTTGGGTCTGCCAGGTCTGACCGGCATCCTCTCCTACCAACGAAGCCGACTCACCACCAAGTAGTGGTCAGTGGAAAGCGTCGTCCCTCTCTTCACCCAAGTGTCCAAGACATGCAGCCGTAAATCAGATGAGACGACTACAAAGTCTTATCATCAAACTGTGACCTAGGGTTTCCTGGTGCCATGAACACATATGGACACCCTTATGCTTGAACATGGTGTTCGTTATGGACAATCCATGACGAGCACAGAAGTCCAATAACAGAACACCACTTGGGTTCAAATCAGGGGGACCGCTCCTACCAACCACACCACTCTAGGTCTCACTGTCATTGCCCACGGGAGCATTGAAGTCCCCCAGCAGAACAAGGGAGTCCCCAGGAGGCATAATCTCCAGTACCACCTCTAAGGAATCCAAAAAGGGTGGGTAATCTGAGCTGCTGTTTGGCGCATAAGCACAAACAACAGTCAGAACCCATCCCCCCACACATAGGCGGAGGGAGGCTACCCTCTCATTCACTGGTGTAAACCCTAATGTACAGGTACCAAGATAGGAGGCAACAAGTTTGCCCACTCCTGCTCTGCGCCTCTCGCCAGGGGCAACTCCAGTGTGGAAGAGTGTCCAACCCCTCTCAAGGAAACTGGTTCCAGAGCCAATGAGGTGAGTCTGAATATTTCTAGCCTGAACCTCTCAACCTCACACACCATCTCAGGCTCTTTCCCCACCAGAGAGGTGACATTCCACGTCCCAATAGCCAGCTTCTATAGCCAAGGATCAGACTGCTAGGGTCCTCGCCCTCGGCCACCACCCATTCCACAATGCACCCGACCCCTTTGGCCCCTCCCACAGATGGTGAGCCCTTGGGAAGGGGGACCCACTTCTCCTCTTCGGACTGTACCCGGCCGGGCTCCATGGGTAAAAGCCCGGCCACCAGGCGCTCGCCAGTGTGCCCCACCTCCAGGCCCGGCTCCAGAGTGGGGCCCCGGTGACCCACGTCACGCGAGAGTACATTGGGCCTCATGCAAGAACATGTTTGTATTTTTATCCTAAATTTCTCTTACTTTTGTTCGTACGAAGCGTTCGTACGAACATGCCACGTCAGATTCAACAAACTCTTCTATCCTCAGGAAAAGTGTGTAAATGAGCTGCGTAAATATAATGAATTGCACCTGTTCTATCCACCTGCTCGTGCACGCAGAGAGGTCATTTACATAATTCCCACCCCTCAAAACACCATATAAGGCTACGTTTCCTGCCTCAGAGAGCAGGAAGTGTCCGTTCATAAAATGACAGCGAAAAGCCAAAGAATGGCATGAAATAACCACTGCTGTTAATGTTGTGTCTCCCGTGGGTCGTACAGTATCAGAAATCAAGAAAAAATGGTTTGATCTGAAAATGGCTTCAAAAAAACGTCTCGCCGCAGCACGGTGCTCTATGACTGCAACAGGAGGAGGTCAAGGAAAAGTCTGCGTTACCGAGATGGATGGAAAAATAAATGTCATGTCAAAACTCCAACTGTGCGCTCAACTACAGCACGAGTGCGTGTATGCAGCTTATTACACAAGCGCTCCTGTCTTGTCTGAGGGCTGTTTAGAGGTGTCATAAGCCATGGGGCTAATGCATAGCCTCGATCACCTGTGGAAAATAGTGAGTTATAGGTAAATGATCAGAGAATAATTCCAAATCCTCAATTACAAATTAAAAAGTTACCAACAAGCCAGCCATCTCCATGCGCACCTTGCGCAAGACGCGTGCCAACAGCACTGTTTTGCAGCACAAATGAGTCATGCGCTCCTCCTGGCCATCGCGCAACCACATTTAGCAGGTTATATTTCGAATCAGATATAATTTGGACATTTATGGAGTGGTATTGCTTCCGATTGAGGAATGGGAATGCGTCAGGTGAAGGTGCTTTGATCCGTATGTGTGTACAGTCTATTGCTCCGATGGTGTTTGGCAGTCCAGCATGAAAATCAGTCTTAATTTGTACTTGTTCTGCGGCGGTGTATGGGAATTTTATGTACCTGGGTGTGTCATGCTCTGCGCCTGTCATGTTTCTTTCTGTTTTCAATCACTCCTCAGTTTTTGCTGCGCGCCCTTGCGCTCCTGTTGCTAGGAGCGTGGAAGTCACACGCCCCGGCGCACCTGCCGTGAAGGGGGAGGAAGTCTGTAGCTCCAGTGTTTTGTGGGAAAGCTTAAGGAATCATTTCCTCATACACTGGAGCAGCAGACTTCCTCCCCCTTCACGGCAGGTGCGCCGGGGCGTGTGACTTCCACGCTCCCAGCAACAGGAGCGCAAGGGCGCGCAGCCTCCTCCGTCAGCTCCAGTCTCCCCTCAGTCCCGTCAGAACCGCTGTCAGAACCATTGTCAGCACACGGGTTGACAGGGTGTTAATTTGAGGAGGGCTTTGATGACCAAGGGGAGCGCACGACTCACCGAAGCCTGCGACACACCAGACAAATTAAACTTAAAATTATAATTCTAATTCAAACAGAAAAACCTATTATCAAGAAAAATTATGGTGCGTGATTTTTTTAAACCCAAAATATTTTCTAAATAACGAAGCATAAAGTTATTAGTGGAGAAAATCCGTCTGGATAACAGCAGACTGACTGCTCGTAAAATATACTACAGGTCTGGACCACACGTACATTTTGTCCGTATCTGAAAAAAATCTTAAAATACGAAAACATTGTTGAATGCCACAAATGCTCCTAAATCACTCGTACGCACAGTTTAAGAACAAATCTGTGCGTACAAACGGTTCTTGCATGAGGCCCATTGTTTCTATTGATTTTACTCATCATGGGGTCTTTGGGTTGCACTTTGTCTGGTCCCTCACCTAGGACCTGTCTGCCTTGGGTGACCCTACTAGGGACTTGAAGCCCCTGACAGCATAGCTCCTAGAATTATTGGGACACTCAAACCCCTCCACCACGGTAAGGTGGCAGCCCAGGGACGGGAGATATTCAAATATAAAATGAAAAATTGTTTAAGACGATCAATTTTTCTACCATTTTTGTAGGTATAAAATTGTATTATGTTCACTTTTAAGATAAATGTCTGGTACTTTTCTCTAAAACATGCAGTGCATAATGTTGCATGCCTTATTGCTGATAATGGTACTACAGGTAGTCTCCCACTTACGAATGAGTTCCGTTCCTACGCCCGTTCGTAACACGAGAATCGACTTAAGTCGGAACGCATACAACGCAGCGTCGTAAACCCGGATTTTTGATGTAAGACATCAAAACCAACAGCACGGTGGCACAACTGGTAGAGCTGCTGCCTCTCAGCGAGAAGGTTGCCGGTTCAAATCCCGGTCCGGGGCCTTTCTGGGTGGAGTTTGCATGTTCTCCCCGTGCATGCGTGGGTTTCCTCCGGGTACTCCGGTTTCCTCCCACAGACCAAAAAACATGCTTGTTAGGCTGATTGGTGACTCTAAATTGACCCTAGGTGTGAGTGTGAGAGTGGATGGTTGTTTGGTGTGAGTGAGACAGGTCCCTCTTGTAAATGAGTCCCCGTGACTCAACGAGGCTAGCCTGTATAAATAAAGGTTGAATGAATGAATGAATGAAAAGACGGAAAATGTATGCTAACGCGGCGCCGCACACCCGTTTATCAACGTGAGACTGAACAAGCGTACGTACTGGTCCATAAACATGTACAGAACTTTATTTACAAACGGTTAGCTAACACAGTGTACCTTACACATTCATCTAAAAACACATATGTACGGTACAACAGTACTGTACTGCATAGTACGTTTAATAATTAAAAAAAACAGCAAAAAAAACAGTAGTGTACAGTCCAGGTACAGTACTATAAAGAGGTAGAATCAGCACAGAAACAGCATAGAAAATAAAATGTCTTTACTTTTATTGAAGGGGCGTTGCAGAGGAGGTAGACAGGCTTATTGGTGATGATGTTGCTCAATTTTGGAGGAGGGGAGGAGGTGACTCCACACAAAGGCAGCTCAGATGGAGGGTCCTGATTCACTTGTGGTCCTGATGTTGCTCATCCCTGGAGGAGGGGAGCAGGTGAGTCCATAAAAAGGCAGCTCAGGTGGAGGGTCCTGATTCAGCTGTGGTGCTGACGCTGTTCAATCCTGGAGGAGGGGAGCAAGTGAGTCCACACAGTCAGTGGAGGTGGAGGGTCCTGGTTCAGCTGTGGTCCTGATGTTGCTCAACCTTGGAGGAGGGGAGCAGGTGAATCCATACAAAGGCAGCCCAGGTGGAGGGTCCTGATTTAGCTGTGGTCCTGATGCTGCTCAGTCCTGGAGGAGGGGAGCAAGTGAGTCCACACAAAGTCAGCTGAGGTGAAGGGTCCTAATTCAGCTGTGGTCCTGATGCTGGTCAACCATGGAGGAGGGGGGCAGTTCAGTGAGGACATTAGGTGATGCTGAGGTTGGTGACATCGTAAATGGTAAATGGAGCTTACTTATATAGCACCTTCCAGCCCCCTATGAGGGGCCCCAAAGCGCTTTACAGCACCAGCCATCCACCTATTCATACATACATTCATACATCGGTAGCGGTAGTCTGCCATGCAAGGCGCCAGCCAGTCCTACCGGGAGCAACTCGGGGTTAAGTGTCTTGCCCAGGGACATAACGACACATGGTATGGGAACTTGGGATTCGAACCTCCAACCTTCCGATAGAGGGACGACTGCCATTACCACTACGCCACGGCCGTCCCTTTGAAGAGAGACGGGTGGATGAACAGATGCAGATGATGTAACATAAAAAAAGAGAAATAAAACATAGACAAGAACATGTCCTTTTACTGAAGGTGTGTTGCAGAGGAGGGAGGCATGTTTATTGGGAGTTGCAGAGGAGGCATGCGAGTCCATAAAGTCAGCTCAGGTGGAGGTTGCTGATGCAGCTCTTGATGTTGGTCATCCATGGAGGAGGGGAGCAGTTCAGTGAGGACACTAGGTGATGCTGAGTCTGTTGACATGAAGAGAGACAGGTCGATGAACAGATGCAGATGATGTAACATAAAAAAAGAGAAATAAAACATATACAAGAACATGTCATTACTTTTATTGAAGGTGTGTTGCAGAGGAGGGAGGCATGTTTATTGGGAGTTGCAGGGGAGGCATGCGAGTCCATAAAGTCAGCTCAGGTGGAGGTTGCTGATGCAGTTGTGGTCTTGATGTTGGTCAACCATGGAGGAGGGGAGCAGTTCAGTGAGGACACTAGGTGATGCTGAGTCTGTTGACATGAAGAGAGACAGGTGGATGAGCATAGGCAGCTATAACATAAAACAAAAAAGAAAAGCAAAAATAGAACATTTCAATAGCTTTATGGAGGGGGCGTTACAGGGGAGGCATGTTTATTGGGAGCTGCAGAAGGGGCTAGTGATGCTGTACTGGTTAGTGAGGAGGTGAGCAAGCCAGTGAGGGGAGTATGATGTCATTGACTGAAGAGGAGGTGATGCTGAGGCTGTTGGTTAAAGAGGATGAGGTGATGATGAGGCTGTTGACATGAAGAAAGACAGGTGGATGAACATAGGCAGCTATAACATAAAACAAAAAAGAAAAGCAAAAATAAAAATAACATTTCATTACCTTTATGGAGGGGGCGTTGCAGGGGAGGGAGGCTTGCTCATTGTGGAGATGGTGATGTTTCCGGGGAATGCTGACTCCTTGTTGCAGCAGATGTAGATGGGTGTTCTGTTGCTGAAGGAGATCCAGAAGGCGGTGTT
>JBBPBX010027349.1:18435-37358 GCA_038048925.1 Garcialebias charrua | reverse complement strand
TGTCAACATACTTGGCCAATAAACCTGATTCTGATTCTGATTCTGATTATTTTGTGTATAAAATTGACTGAAAATGGTCTGGATAGCCCACAGATAAACCACAAAAAATTATATATCCTACATTTGGTCCCCTTTAAAGTGCACGTCACCTGAACCATCGCAGCATCTGGGTGTTTCCTCACAGCTGAGTGCAGACGCACCCAGGATTACTGCTGTGCACCCAGGATTACTGCTGTGCACCCAGGATTACTGCTGTGGTCCGTGGTGCCACTGGATGGGAGAACAACAACAGCACACAGATGTTGCACAGTTGCACTGCATCTTCCTTTGGAAATGATCAGATGTTGCAAGTTGAAATTGTCTAACTTCTCTATAGCTACTCATCCTGATTACTAAACCAACACTGACAGTTTGTTGTGAGGAAGGAAGGAGTCTCAGTATTTTCACATTAGAAGCAACTACAGCTGAACCACAGCTTTTTGCAGGGGAAATGCTGCATACATGCTAAAAAGCTGACTGCTGAAGTTTGATGAATGTGAAACTGGATTATTAAAGCTTCAGTATGTAGCTTTTTTTATGAACATATTTCTTCACTCTGTCACTACCTCCTGACAGACTGATGTTAGCCAGGTAATCTCTGAAAAAAAATTAAAAAAAATATTGTCCCCTTGCTTCTCCAGGTGGTAAATAAGCATTTCTAAAAAGAAAAGGTGACCCGCCATTTTCCAGCCAATAAAAACAGAGTTTGTAACCAGCCAATAAAAACAGAGCTTGAATTTGAATCAGCCAATAAAAACAGAGCTTGAATTTGAAATTCAACAGACCACAAGGGGGCAGAGCCACATATGGCTCTGAGGGGGAGGGATCAGAATGCTTTGCCTGTTGAAAATATTTCTAACTGCTGCAGTTCTACAGAAACTGCATACTGAACCTTTAAAGTCAAAATTATCCGAACAAATGCTCACATTAGCAAAACAATGGCTACTACTAACAAAACGGTGACTAAAAGCTAAGACTAGAAAACCTGCAACAAAAAGCTAAAAATGATTCAAGTGTGCTGAAGTAGGTTTAAAAGTTTTTCAAATATTCTAAATCTTCCATTCATTTCAAGATAAACTTGTAAGTAAATGTTAACCAGAGAAATGGCATTTCCTGTAAAAATGCAGTGTGAATGCTTGTTGCAGAAGAACTTTCTGACAAGCAGCTGAAATGAGCTAAAAACATGCTAAAATGTAGCTGAAATGGAAGAACAAGCCTAACTTAGCAGAAGAAAGCAGAAAGAACACATTTGCTGAATTAGGTTTAAATAAACAGAAATGAGCACAAACATTAGGAAATTGGTTTAAAAAAAAGGCTGACATTAGCAACAAAAAAATAGCTGAAAAGGCTGAAAGAAGCGTAAACTACCAGAAGGAAGCAAAAAAAGCTGAAATGAACTTCAAGCATGTAGAATTAGTTGAAAAAGCTCAATTTAGCACAAAACAGCTAAGTAGTAGTTGAAATAGTAAAATAGCTATAGCTGAAAACTAGCAGAAATAAGCTGAAAGGAGCATAACAAGCTGAAATTAGCAGAGATAATTTAATTAAGCTAAAAGGAGCAGCTGCACGCTTCTTTCCGTCCTCATCCTCAACATATAAACTTTCTGCCTCCTCCTCTACAAGTAGATTAACAGCTGGAATTAGCAAAAATGTGCTAAAAAATGTAGATGAAAAGGTAGAAAAAGCTTAAATTAGCTTAAAAACAGCTGAAAAGTATCTTAAAAAGCAGAAAGAAGCTTAAATTACCAGACGGAACTGGAACAAGCACATTTTTGATGAATTAGGCTGAAAAAAGTTTAAATGAGTGTAAAAAAGGTGTAATTAGCTGGAAAAGCTTAAATTATCATAAAACTGCTAAATAGCTGAAATAGCGCTAAATAGCTGAAATAGCTGAAAAATTTTAAATTAGCAGAAAGAAGTTAGAAGAAGCTCAAACATGTAGTTAGCAGAAAGAATCTGTAAAAAGCACAAAACAGCTGAAAGTAGCTGAATTGTTTTTAAATTAGCAGAAGGAGCTGAAAGAAGCTGAAGCAGAACAAAAAGTGAAAGCAGTAAAATGTTGTAAACACATCTAAAGATCTGAAGGATGGAAAATGAGCTCAACTCATTTTCCATGAGGAAAAACATGGCAGAAAGGGCTAACTATTTCAAAAAGCTAAAGTTGCACCAATAGCAAAAGTCACAGCAGGAGTGTCCTGAAAGAGCCGAATGTTTTTATTTATGATTTGTTGAAATAGCTGAAAAGTGTGGAACAAGAACGATGCTGAAAAACCTACAGAAGAACAATAGATGACAGTGGAGTGACTGCTTCATAAGTGTTCACACAATAATTTAATATCATCAAACCAAAAACCGTAGCTGTGACGTCCTTAATGAACAAAACATTTCTGCATGTACATGGTTAAAATAATTCAGAGTATGTTAAAGTAATGTGACAGTATCATGTGTAAACAGTGACGTCCTTAATGAACAAAACATTTTTACATGTACATGGTTAAAATAATTAAAGTAATGTGACAGTATCATGCGTAAACAGTGATGTCCTTAATGAACAAAACATTTCTACATGTACATGGTTAAAATAATTCAGAGTATGTTAAAGTAATGTGACAGTATCATGTGTAAACAGTGATGTCCTTAATGAACAAAACATTTCTACATGTACATGGTTAAAATAATTAAAGTAATGTGACAGTATCATGTGTAAACAGTGATGTTCTTAATGAACAAAACATTTCTACATGTACATGGTTAAAATAATTAAAGTAATGTGACAGTATAATGTGTAAACAGTGATGTTCTTAATGAACAAAACATTTCTACATGTACATGGTTAAAATAATTAAAGTAATGTGACAGTATCATGTGTAAACAGTGATGTTCTTAATGAACAAAACATTTCTACATGTACATGGTTAAAATAATTAAAGTAATGTGACAGTATCATGTGTAAACAGTGCCGTTCTGTTCCAGACTCTCCAAAAGGAGCTGGGGGGGAGAGCTCGTCTCTGGATGAGGACAGCAGCGATGCTCTGTCACCTGAACAGCTGACCAACCATGACTCCCCCCTGAGTGCTGTTGCTCAGCTTTCCCCCTCCGATGGGCTCACCCACAACGGAGACATCTCCCCCACGCAGGTACTTCCTGTCTGTCACATTCAGCTTGTTGTTCTTCTCAGCGGTCACCACAGAGTCATGAAGACTTGGAAGTTAATGTATGTCCCCCCCTGATACAACCACCGAGCTACCACAGCACACATGTGGGGCAGAGGGCCTTGCTCAAGTGCTCAGAGCGGGGTAAATGAGGGTGGAGGCAGGTGGAGGGGTTTCACCTTTCCAACCAAAATGTTGAGTTGTAATCTAACACATTTGTCAGGTCCTCTGGACAGATTAAAAAAACAAAATTACGGTAAGTAAATTAAAAGTTTGGTGAAACTTTTCTTCTTTTATTCAAAAGACTTCTTCAGTCTGAGGAGCTGCAGCAAACTCCGCCCCTTCTCATGGTGGATCAACCAGTTTGATGTTGACCTCCAGAACCAGCTGTTCACATGGAGGAGGACCATCAGATGAACAGCTGGTCGTTAGTGCCCTCACGGCTGCTTGCTGTGCTAAGCTAGCTTATATTCAGAATCATACTGAGAGCTAACTGCACTGTGATTAATGCAATTTAATAAATGATCAACTATGAAAATAAACAGTATTAAATTAATACATGAGCTAAAATCCTGTAAATATAAGTTATTTAAATGAAATAATCATTATATGGGAAGAATCTGTCAGTCTGCCAAAGTAATAAAATAATAATAATCTTTTTTTTTGTTAATTTATACTTTGCAAAGGACCTCCGGTGCTGTGATTCCTTAAAATATATCTGACAACCTCTGGACTGAAAACACTGAAATGACACCAAAGTAATCTATAGAAATGTTCAAAACCGTGTCTTCCTGCAAAATGATGTTGGTCTTGATGATCTAAATCATGCAGCGCTTCATTAGAGAACACTGCTGTGTACTATGACTGAGCATAAATACACAGTACTTTACATGAAACCCTAAGGGAAGTGACAAGTATGCTGAAATACACTCTTAAATGTGTGGCCATTGGGGGTGGGGGGTAGAGTTGCATTCAAGCCTAAAAAATCCTATTAGAGGCCCGAACTCAAAGCAAACCCGACATGCTATTTTGATTCATATTTTACTGCTTTTGTAAGAAAATCAGTTTGACATGATAGTTTAAAAAACATATTTCAAAGAAAGGAAGATAATAAGATTTCTTGTTTATTAACAAGTCGCCAAGTGGATATTTACACAATCGACCAGCGGAGTCTCTGCTGGTTTATTGTGTGGCCAGCTGCTCTAAAAACTCACTTCTGCAAAGCAGGGTGGGCGGGGCCACATGCCCACTATAGCTCTGCGTTCGGCCGAACGCCGCTCTACGCGCGCGTTCTGTGCGTAGGCCGTTCACAGTATAGCTCTGCGTTCGTTCTCGCGTTAATGCTCTCGTTTTTGCTCCAAATACTTGACGTCATTTGAGCAGCAGCAGGGCAGAGCGTTTACCTACGGGACAAATTGAGGTCGCTGATTGGTCATTTGCTGACACGCCTACTGAATTGATTGACAGGTCGGGTGGGGGAAAAAAAGGCACGAGCTCAGCCGCAGCGGTGTTCTGTGTTTATATGTTAATAAAAAGTTCTAAAAAATAAAATAAAACAGGGAGCGCTGGTCCAGAACACCAGCACACCAGGAAATCTGCAGAACCTCCCACAGCCACGTTGGACCCGAGTTTAATTGGCTTGTGAAAAATTAATTAATTTCTCATCATTTCAGTCATGGAGTCAGCGTAGGAGGAAGCGATCACTTGACTTTTGGCAAAAACAAAACAAAAGAAAAGGCCAGATCAGGGATGAAGAAGGGGAATTTAATATATTTGTGTCACATACAAAACAGAATGACACGTTCCTGCAGGAACAGATGAAGCTGAAACACCAACAAGCTTCAGGGTCAGCTGGACACCTTGTTACAAGTTCTGGAAGTTATAGCTCATTAAAAGGCAACATATGTTTTGTTGCATGTTACATTTATGCTCAACAGGTCTTAAAGCTGCTATATGTAATTTCTGGAACACGCTGGAACTTAGAAAAATTTTGAACAGAGACACGTTTCTGGTCCCTCCCTCTGCTCCCCCACGCTGAAATTCAGCTCAGCAGCAGCTTCCTTAGCTCCGCCTCCACTTCATGTCCTGTCGCAGCCACTGCGAATTTCTGTGTTTATATGTTAATAAAACGTTCAAAAAATAAAATAAAAACATGGAGCGCTGGTCCAGAACACCAGGAAATCTGCAGAGCCTCGCGCAGCCACGTTGAACCCGAGTTTAATTCGCTCGTGACAAATTCATTCATTTCCTCATAATTTCAGTCATGGACTCAGCGGAGGAGGAAGCGATCACTTGACTTTTGGCAAAAAAACAAAAGAAAAGTCCAGATCAGGGATGAAGAAGGGGAATTTAATACATTTGTGTCACATACAAAACAGTTTTGCATCGCTTTGCAATCCTTTGAACAAGAACATGCGTGGCCGCTGGGACAGGCGGGGGCGTGGGTTAGGAGCGTGAGAAGTGAGAAACTCTGTTTTTATTGACTGGTTAACGGCGGGTCACTGTGTTTTTTTTTTTAAATGCTTTTATGCCGGGTCCCCACCTAAATTGTCAGAACGCTCCTGCCGCCCCCTTTTGGCTGCTTGTCACTGATGCCGGGTACCCACTGGGACGCGTCTGATGACGCGCACTAGGGGGAGGCAGAGGGTCATCAGTTGTTGTGTTTTCATGCTGCTGGCAGATAAAATCAGCAGCACGTGACCCCCGTTTCTACTGGAGTGGGTTTTCTACGAGCCGAACTGCAGCTCCGACAGTCTTTGTTGAGATTAAAACATTTTTTTTATGTTTGGGGTGATCGTACGCTGAGCGGACAGCAGCAACTGTTTAAAATGCCAAGATTCTTACCGGAGTCTGGTTCCAATTCATGGAGGCTCGATGAGGTAAGTTTAAAAAGTCCAAAAAAAGTCCCGTTGTCGTTGCGTCATCACATAGCAGAGGCTCTCCCGATTGGTTGCTGGACGCGTCGAGCAACGTCGAGCCGCAAAAACATCAACTTTTGAGACTTTGGCGGCTCGACGCTGCTCAACGCGTAGGTTGTTTCGGACGCGCGCGTGCGTGGAAAGGAACTGCCGCGTGCCGGCGCGCCGCTTCAAAAACTCAAAACGCGCCGCTTCGCGGTTCGCCGCGCCTCAACGCGTCTCCACATAGACTTTCAGTGTAAACCGGCCGCTTCAGCCGCCCGACACGCGTCCGGTGGGTAACCGGCATTAGAGAAGCAAGGGGACTATAGTTTTTTTCAGAGATTACTTTGTCTAACATCAGTCTGTCAGGAGATAGTGACAGAGTGAAGAAATATGTTAAAAATATATTGTTAGAAAAGTTACATATAGCAGCTTTAAAGGTTCAGTATGCAGTTTCTGTAGAACTGCAGCAGTTAGAAATATTTTCAACAGGCAAAGCATTCTGATCCCTCCCCCTCAGAGCCATATGTGGCTCTGCCCCCTTGTGGTCTGTTGAATTTCAAATTCAAGCTCTGTTTTTATTGGCTGATTCAAATTCAAGCTCTGTTTTTATTGGCTGGTTACAAACTCTGTTTTTATTGGCTGGAAAATGGCGGGTCACCTTTTCTTTTTAGAAATGCTTATTTACCACCTGGAGAAGCAAGGGGACAATATTTTTTTTAATTTTTTTTCAGAGATTACCTGGCTAACATCAGTCTGTCAGGAGGTAGTGACAGAGTGAAGAAATATGTTCATAAAAAAAGCTACATACTGAAGCTTTAAGCTTCATTTTATTTAGTTGTTTTAGGAAACTGCACCTGCACTTTAGTTTTTGTGGTGGATTTTGTTGATCTATATTTTGTGCAGACTTTTTCAATCTAAATAACAGAAGGATCATTTTTATTTTTTCATTTTTATACTTTGAGACTGAATACTTTACTAAATAAAGTAATTTCAGTAAAATTACCCCTTGTTGTTTTTTAAATTTTTATATAATACTGCAAAGCAACATGTTAAGTTAATTTTGTCAAATAAATAAATTTGATTTGTTTGTTTTTTTGTTTGTTTTTTTGTTATATCACGAAATTTATCGTTATTGTGATAATGCTCTGAAATATCACAATATGATTTTTGAGCCATATCGCCCACCCCTAGTTCCCAACACATGTCCTTGAGGAACACCATCCTGCATGTTTCAGTTGTGTTCTTGCTCCAACACACCCGATTCAGTGATTTAATGACATCCTCGTGTTCTGCAGAAGCCTGTTAATCATCCATCCATTTAAATCAGATGTGTCAAAGCAGGGAAACGCCCAAAACATGCAGGATGGTGTTCCTCAAGGACCAGGGCTGGGAACCATCAGATTAAATGAACCAACTGGAACCTCAGACTGATGGTGAACATAACACATTCTCATATCTTCATGTCAGTTTCTTACACAGCCCCCTCCTCCTCGTCCTCCTCCACCACCACCTCCTCTGGTGAACTTGTCTGAATCCTCTTCCCTCCCAAAGATACCCAGTAGGACATCTCTGGCCTCTGCATCCCCCCGCCCCTCCTCCGGACACATCAAGGTAGGCTGGCCTTTCAGACAGCTGCCTGGTCACTTCTCGTTCAACATGGTACAGATTTCTGGACTAAACCTCAACTCATCTCTTAATCTCTGTACTCCTGCTCCATCTTGTTTCTCATGCAGTCTCAGTCTAGGACGAGTTCAGACCGCCCCCCACAGAGACCCAAGAAACTGAAGGACAACAAGCCCAAGGTCAGTTTTTTATTGAGCATGTACAGCTGCGATGGGGACAGACACATCTGTAAATGATCAAAAGACAGCAGGTCGTCAACAGCTCGGTGATGTGAAACATTTTAGAGTTAAGGCGGTGTTTCCTGATTGATCTTGAAACTTTTTCTTTGTGTTCCTCAAACAGACTGAGACATATTGAAAGTTGAATTCTCAGAATCACTTCTGATAGTTTTGGAGTCTGTTCCTTTAAAAATGGTGAATGGTTGCTTCTCTTTAGTTTGGACATTAAACGCTCACTCATCGAGATCGTGGTTTAAAAAAGGAAGAGCTGCTGCGTTCTCCAGCTTTGAACAGTTGTGAAGTTTTCAAAGCATGCTTCATAATGTTGAACGTACAGTGTGCAGGCTCAGGCCGGCTGCTTTGGAGGTTTGAATTGGATCTAACAATGTAAAGTTGTGATTTATTGTTTCTTCTGTTGGTGAAGGTGAAAAAGCTCAAGTACCATCAATACATCCCTCCAGACCAGAAGGCCGACAAGGAGCGACCGCCTCAGATGGATTCATCCTACGCCAAGCTGCTCCACCAGCAGCAGCTCTTCTTGCAGCTGCAGATCCTCAGTCAGCAGCAGCAGCACTACAACTACCACACCATCCTGCCCGCCCCGCCCAAGTGAGTGTCAGCACCAAGCGTTTGTGTGGTTGCTTCTGTTCACATCAGCAGCTTTTGTGGCGAGTTCATTTAGCCCGTTGCTTTAAGCAGAAGTCGGGTCTAAAAACAGCACGTTCTTCACAAGCTTGAAGAAAGGTCAAAGGTCAACACCTTTGATGAAGTTGAAAAAAATAAAACGTACAGTTCCTGTTCTGAAAACGTATTTTTAAACATGTAAAGTTGCTCTGTACTACAGGTCCTTCTCAAAAAATTAGCATATTGTGATAAAGGTCATTATTTTCCATAATGTAATGATAAAAATTAAACTTTTATATATTTTAGATTCATTGCACACCAACTGAAACATTTCAGGTCTTTTATTGTTTTAATACTGATGATTCTGGCATACAGCTCATGAAAACCCAAAATTCCTGTCTCAAAAAATTAGCATGTCATGAAAAGGTTCTCTAAACGAGCCATTATCCCAATCATCCGAATCAATGAATTAACTCTAAACACTTGCAAAAGATTCCTGAGGCTTTTAAAAACTCCCAGTCTGGTTCATTATTCAAAACTGCAATCATGGGTAAGACTGTTGACCTGACTGCTGTCCAGAAGGCCATCATTGACACCCTCAAGCAAGAGGGTAAGACACAGAAATTAATTTCTGAACGAACAGGCTGTTCCAAGAGTGCTGTATCAAGGCACCTCAGTGAGAAGTCTGTGGGAACAGTGTGGCAGAAAACGCTGCACAACGAGAAGAGGTGACCGGACCCTGAGGAAGATTGTGGAGAAGAGCCGATTCCAGAGCCACCGTGCACAGGCGTGTGCAGGAAATGGACTACAGGTGCCGCATTCCCCAGGTCAAGCCACTTTTGAACCAGAAACAGCGGCAGAAGCGCCTGACCTGGACTACAGAGAAGCAGCACTGGACTGTTGCTCAGTGGTCCAAAGTACTTTTTTCAGATGAAAGCAAAGTTTGCATGTCATTCAGAAATCAAGGTGCCAGAGTCTGGAGGAAGACTGGGGAGAAGGAAATGCCAAAATGCCAGAAGTCCAGTGTCAAGTACCCACAGTCAGTGATGGTCTGGGGTGCCATGTCAGCTGCTGGTGTTGGTCCACTGTGTTTTATCAAGGGCAGGGTCAATGCAGCTAGCTATCAGGAGATTTTGGAGCACTTCATGCTTCCATCTGCTGAAAAGCTTTATGGAGATGAAGATTTCATTTTTCAGCACGACCTGGCACCTGCTCACAGTGCCAAAACCACTGGTAAATGGTTTACTGACCATGGTATTACTGTGCTCAATTGGCCTGCCAACTCTCCTGACCTGAACCCCATAGAGAATCTGTGGATATTGTGAAGAGAAAGTTGAGAGACGCAAGACCCAACACTCTGGATGAGCCGCTATCGAAGCATCCTGGGCCTCCATAACACCTCAGCAGTGCCACAGGCTGATTGCCTCCATGCCACGCCGCATTGAAGCAGTCATTTCTGCAAAAGGATTCCCGACCAAGTATTGAGTGCATAACTGAACATAATTATTTGAAGGTTGACTTTTTTTGTATTAAAAACACTTTTATTGGTCGGATGAAATATGCTAATTTTTTGAGACAGGAATTTTGGGTTTTCATGAGCTGTATGCCAAAATCATCAGTATTAAAACAATAAAAGACCTGAAATATTTCAGTTGGTGTGCAATGAATCTAAAATATATGAAAGTTTTTTTTTATCATTACATTATGGAAAATACCGGTACAGTAATGACCTTTATCACAAAATGCTAATAATTTTTTGAGAAGGACCTGTACACTGCCTGGCCCCCCCAAAAAAAAGTTGCCACCTGGATTTAACTAAGCAAATAGGTACGAGCCTCCTATTGGATAATTACTGGGCGATTATCTTTCAGCCGGCAACAAGTTATATAACCCAAACTGCTGCAATGAGTTTTCTCAACCATGTGGAAAGACACATTGCGTGGTCGAGGAAAAGACATCCGTCTGTTTGAGAAGGCTCAAATCATTGGCATGAACCGCGAAGTAGCGAGGGACTACGGTTCAGTATTGTTGAACTAGAATTTGGTGTTACAGTAGCACAATCAGTACATGCCCTGAGCTCTAATACAACAAACACAAAATATTTTGGCCTTAAGGTTGGCGATTTATTTAAATTTTATTTACAAAATAAGTACATTTATTCATTTATAACCCTGATACTGCCAGTAACCACCAATACAAACAATGCAGTAGAAATAGCTGCATAGTGAACTTGGTCATTTTGTAAAGAAAAACAACAACAACAAAAAACCTGGAGGCTCCACCCCCTCCCTCTCTGCTGTGCTTCAGCTGTCTTCAAATCTTGCAGATATGAGAAGAAATATGCATCATACCCAGTTCTGATTCAACACTCTGTGTGAGGTGTGAACATTTGTTTCCCTGCGTTCAGTTGTTTATTGTGGCTTTGCAAACAAAATGAAAATTGCACTATGTGAACCACGAAACCGTAGCATTTATTTAATCAAAGTATTTTGTCTAAACACTCTTAATACATATTTTATTATTATACTTGCATCAGCTGACGATATGAGTTCACTGAAAACGAGTTACAAATCCTCGAGCTTTGACAGTCCTTTAACATTTACAGTCGGGAGAAGCCTGGAGACCGAGCGTGTTAAAGGTCAGAGCACGCTGAGGAGGCTTCTGTGCAGAGGACATGACAGAAGAAGCTCGCAGCAGGAACTGAGGAGTGCATACAGAGTTCATCGCATCATTCTTGGGCTCAGAGAGCTCCTGTGAGGTCAGCCACCGCTCCTGAAGACACCAGGTCCCTCAAGAAGAGTTTTTCAGCACTGATGTCGTGCACCACCTGGATTTAACACAAATTCATAAATAAAGCTCTGGAGCTTCCTCAACGCTGTTTAGTCACTAGTGCAAACTTACTTGAGCCTTCATGGAGTCCATGCGTATGGTCTCGTAGTAGTGCAGCCTTGCTTCTGGGTGTTGCATGTCGTAACCGAACCCCGCCAGGCTCACTTGGTCACACAGCTGCAAAGCCATCACCACAGCACTGGCTCCTAATGTTGGCACCATCTGTTTAAAAAGGGAAACGTCCAGATTTAATCAAAATTATTGAACTCAAAGGCCAAAGTTATTCTTGTTGTGTTATAAACAGTGGTGGAGAAAGTGCTCAAATACTGTACTTCAGTAAAAGTACAAATAAACAGACAAAAATGTACTCTAAAAGTAGAAGTACCATATTAATATTTTACTTAAAGGTGAAGTCTGCAGTTTCTGTAGAACATCAGCACTTGGAAAAAATTTCAACAAGCAAAGCATTCTGATCCCTCCCCCTCAGAGCCATATATGGCTCTGCCCCCTTGTGGTCTGTTGAAATTCAAATTCAAGCTCTGTTTTTATTGGCTGATTCAAATTCAAGCTCGTTTTTATTGGCTGGTTACAAACTTTGTTTTTATTGGCTGGAAAATGGCGGGTCACTTTTTCTTTTTAGAAATGCTTATTTACCACCTGGAGAAGCAAGGGGACAATATATATATATTTTTTTTTTTTTCAGAGATTACCTCTCTAACATCAATCTAGTGACAGAGTGAAGAAATATGTTAAAATATATATTGTTAGAAAAGTTACATATAGCAGCTTTAAGTAAAAGTAAATAAGTACCGGTACTTGCTTTTAAAAATACTTAAAGTAAAAGTATTTGCTGAATATATTACCTAATGCAGTGGACTACAATACCAATAAGTGTGCGTACTGTATGTATCTTTTCTGTAATACAGTAATATTGTTGAGCTATTTTAATGAACATTGCTGCAGATAATACATGTTTTTATTGTGTTTACTCTGTGACACAGATCACACTTGGACTTGTGATTCTGCGCGCATTTCAGGGATGAGATGCAGAGTTAAATGTCATTAAGCAAAATAAGAATAAGGAATTATTATAACTTTGAAAGTTTTTATTTAGCACAAAGTAAAACCATTGTGTCATTTTAACTGCAGTAAACACGTTTAAGTACCGGTAAAAGTTGTCTGCCTGAAAAAAGGAGCATTAGACCTAACCAAGGAACAGACTCTGATCATTTCAATTCCAGTTTGTCATCAACTCTAGTTAAAATACTGTCTAGTCGACCTTGTAACGGGTCAATATGAACAATATTTTAACTTCCTGACACCATTTTCATTCATTCAACCTTTATTTAGTCAGGTAAATCTTTTGAACCTCATGGGCTCATTTACGAAAGCGACCTGCTAAAACTAAAGAACAATGAACAGCAATGGTAGAATTTCCTTAAACAATAAACAATCAAACAATAAACAATAGAAAAACAAAAGAGAGAGAGAAAAAAAAAAGAAAAATATATATATATATATACATACACACATATATATATATATATATACATACACATATATATATATATATATATATATATATATACACATATATATATATATATATATATACATATATATACATATATATATACATATATATATATATATATATATACATATAATACATATATATATATATATATATATATACATATATACACATTCCTCCTTTTAACAAAGTATCAAAAAACTAGCAAAACATTATAAGGTAGACGTATAAAATCAAAGACAGGAACAAATCTGCATTGGTTTTTGCCAGGATTCCAACAGATTCTGAAAACCATTTAGAGAAGTCAAGGTCGAGAGCTTCAGATCTTTTTGTAAGATATTCCATGAAGCAGGAGCGGAGTAGGAGAAGGCCCTTTTTCCAAGTTCAGTCCTCACTGACGGAACACTGCAGGTAATCATGTCCTGAGAGCGCACGCTGTAGCTGCACTCACGCAAAGACATGTAGGAGGAGATGTATGAGGGCAGCAGACCAAGAAGTGATTTGAAGATGAAAATGTACCAGTGGAAGAGTCTGCGTGAGGTTAATGATGTCCAGTTAACCAGTGAATACAGGGTGCAGTGGTGGGTACGATAATCACAACCAGTTATGAATCTTAGTGCACCATGATAGACAACATCCAACATCCGCAGGGTGCTTGTAGGAGCATTCATGTAGAGAATGTCACCGTAATCAATGGAGGGAAGGAAAGTCACAGATACAAGGCGTTTCCTAACATTCAGTGATAGACATGATCTGTTTCTGAAAAAGAAACCCAGTTTAACTTTCAGTTTCTTCACTAGGTTTTCCACGTGGAGTTTAAAAGAGAGATGTGAATCGATCAGGATACCCAGATATTTATAGGAATCAACAAACTCGATAGGTACACCATTTGAAGATAAAATCAGAGGAGGATCTGCTGGAACCGCCTTCCTATTTGAAAAAAACATCCCTTTTGTTTTATCAGCATTTAGGACAAGTTTGAGACGGAACAAATCTGACTGGATGATGTCAAAAGCGGATTGCAGTAACTGGAAAGCCTTAGCTACTGTTTTAGCTCGGCAATAAACAACTGTATCATCAGCATAGAAATGTAAGGATGCATCAGGGATGCAGTGACCTACATTAGCTATGTAGATTGTAAAGAGAGTGGGTCCTAAAACTGAGCCTTGTGGTACACCATTTTTAACTGTTAAATAGCTGGAAAAAGTACCGTTATGTTGAACACATTGCCTCCGATTGGAAAGATAGTTAGAAAACCAACCGATGGTGTGATCAGAGAAACCGATTTCTGAGAGCTTATGACACAGGATGTTATGATCCACAGTGTCAAAAGCTTTAGACAGGTCTAAGAAAAGTGCAGCACAATAGTCCTTAGCATCCAATGCTTCAACAACATCATTCAGAACCTTCAGAGAAGCAGTTGTTGTGCTGTGTTTTTTCCTGAAACCAGATTGATGAAGAGGTAAGATGTTAAATGAGTCCAGATAGTTTTTGATCTGAGAGTTTATCAGTTTTTCTAGAACCTTGGCTAAGATGCAGAGTTTAGAGATCGGTCGATAATTGTTCAATGAGGTGGGGTCACCTCCCTTCAGCAAAGGAAGAACAAAGGCTGTTTTCCAAGCATCCGGAATGGTGTTTTGGCTTATGGACAGATTAAAGATGTGGGTCACAGGGACTGTGATGATATGAGCAGCCAGCCTTAAGAAGTAAGGTGGAAGTTCATCTGGACCTGCAGATTTTTTAGGATCAAGATCATTTAACAGTTTATTTACCTCACTGACTGAGAACGGAGAAAAAGAGAAGGTGTGATTAACAGATGGTTGACTTGTAGGAGGGATTTGATTTGTAGAAGTTTGATTATTAGATAAAGTGGCTGATTTTCCGTTTGTAACTGTGTCAAATAATGAACTAGAAGCAACAAAATGTTTATTGAAACAGTTCAGGATCTCGTGCTTATTTGACACAGGAACAGAGTCAACAAGAAATTGTGATGGGAGGTCAGATGATGATTGGGAGGTGCCTGAGAGAGATTTGATGGTTTTCCAGAATTTTTTAGGATCGTTTAGATTTTTGGAGGTCTGAGATAAGAAGTAGTTACGTTTTGCGGCTTTGATGGCAGTTGTACATTTATTCCTTAGCTGCCGAAATTTCAACCAATCAGTGTCTGAGTGTGATTTTCTCGCTGCGGCCCAAAGCTGATCTCTCCAGTGCAGGAGATCAGCTAGTTCAGGAGTAAACCAGGGGCTGTCACGGCTCTTTATCCTGAACTGCCGAAAAGGTGCGTGTTTGTTTACAAAGAGAATGAAACTATTGCGAAAATAGTTCCAAGCGGTGTTCACGTCATTGATTTGTAGGATACGTTGCCAATCAAAGAGGGATAGATCCCAAAGGAATGACTGTTCACTGAAACGTTTCAAATCCCTTTTTTGAATTATTCTGGGCTTAGCAGGTGGAAGTTTAGTAGATCTAAGAGCTGCTATTACGGAATGATCACTCAAAACGTTGGCAAATACACCTATACCAGGAAATTTGTGAGGTGCATTTGTGAAAAACAGATCTAAGATAGAAGATTTTTCGGGACATTTTATGTTTGGTCTGGTGGGAGAATCGATAAGTTGTGTTAGGTTGAGAGATAGGCAACATTCTTTGAATTTATCACAGAGGGGGGTCGACTTATTCCAATCAATGTTGAAATCTCCAGCCAAAACGATCTCATTGTGTTTTATAACTTGGACCTGAGTGTCGAGACATTTGGAGAAATCTCTTGTCTCCTAACATCACATGAACTGACACATTTTAATGTTGCAGCAAGAATTTCTTGTTCAAGTTCAGAAGAAGTTGGTTTCCAAAGTTTTTTGAGTCCAGTCTGGTTCTTTTGGGAGAGAGAATCTGTCCTGCTGTACTGAACTGTCTTTCAATAATATTTCAATAGTCTTTCAATAGTCTTTCAATAATCTTTCGATAGTCTTTCAATAATCTTTCAATAGTCTTTCAATAAGGGCATGGGTGTTGTGTATCTTCTGGCTGACTACGCAGTGGAATCCATTTTGGGTGTGTTAGTGGTGCTGTGGGTGCTCCCAGCTCAATGACATTTATACTAGAATATTCGTCATTGGTCCAGCTCTTCTTGAAGGCAGGTGTAATGTTACCTGTCCACTTTGCAGTGATTCAATGGACCAACTCCCCTCTCAACATCAGTTACTTTCAAACTAATGAACAAATCAAAAAACTGCAACGTGAATGTAACTTGTAACTCAACACACTATAGAAATGGAGTGTAGTAGAAAGTACAGATAATTCATGTAAAATGTAGTGGAGTAAAAGTAAAAGTACCCACATTTAATTCTACTTAAGTAAAGTACAGATACATGAAAAATGTACTTAAGTACAGTAACAAAGTATTTGTACTTAGTTACATCCCACCACTGGTTATAAATCTATTGTTGCTCTTAGAACTGAGTATTGCTCATTGTAGCTTGGACTATTGGGATGCGACACATATTAGTTTCCATTAAAATGCAGTATGGTCTTAAAATAGAATGTAAAAATGTAACCAGAATGTTACATGTGCATGGATGAACTTACATTTTTTTGCTTCAGAATATATTTCTGGAGGACTTGCTCCGTTTTGTGAATTATCTCTGGATGGAGGATCCTGAAGTTTTCTGGTTTCAAGGGAACATCATCCACCACCTCCCTCCAGAACCACATTTTGGACCAGAAGCTCTTTAAAAAAAACATACAGTATACAGTATGGGGAATGTAGCATAATGGTGCGGATAGCTGCATTGCTACATGAACTGTTCAGGCATTCATGACAAACCAAACACATCTCTGAGCTGTGATTCTTGATCTACCAGAGGCTGCTTGGTGATGACAGAAGTCAGCCAGTCCAAGTCCAGACTTTTAAACACCACCAAGGCAACCATAGCAGTCTTTTTGTACTCATTAGGCGAGTGAGGGGCTCCCTCTGGATACATCAGGCGGATGGTTGTATGCGAACCAGCATCTCTCTCAAATCCATGCACTGCAGCAGCATTCAGCCTGGCAATAGAGATGTTTGTTCGTTTTTACAAGCGGTAGCTCTTCGTAATGTAAAGCATTCCTGTCCCTAATAGATTTTACACCAGATCTAGTGCTTTTGAAATGCAAGCTAAAACAAGTGGTTGTGTTAATCTTCCTGTACTGACTGTCATATATTTTTCATCAATGATTCAAATGCTTTGCAGAATGCCAGTGTCATTTCTGAAAGCTATGAGAACATGAGGTTATGATTTTAGTTTATAGGCCCTGTTGGAGAACAGTTCATAATAACCACAACTTTCTAGTATAATTTGCAATCTGCCTGCATAACATAAGAGCTGCTAATGATTTTTCATGGGCAGAAAGTATAACCCAAGCACTCTCTCCCTGCAGCCTCGGGTGCAGACTGGGACGGTTTAAACACTTTTTCACTGCATTTAAATATCAGATGTTTGAAAATGTGAGAAAATGCATGTATAAAAGTGTGAGACACAGAAGCGTTTGGAGGCTAAACCATTATGAATGTCAACGTGAACTTAACTGCAAGAATATTTGTCAGTGTATTGTAAAGCTGTCTCAAGTGAGCCAACCGACAAAGCTGCATTGTCTTTAAGACAAATTTCCCCAAGGGGAGAATGAAATTACATCATGTTGTATTGCATTGTACCGTATAATTTAGTTGGATTTTATGTTTGGAGATCAAGTTCATCGAATAGAATTTGATGCACCTTGAAAGATCTGGATAAAACAAAACCATATAGAGTAAACGTATATTTACAAAGTATTGTCAGATGTGAAGGAAAAAGGCTAGTTGTCACTAAATAGACATATGGATTAATGCAAGTTCAAATGGTTGATTTAAAATGTATTTCTGGGTGACCACCTACCTAATGATGACATCATACTGATCTATATGTGATCCAAGATGGCTCCTGTGAAGAATACCTCCATTTCCCACCACCACACATCTCCTGCAGCTGTTTGCTTTTTTCAGCGATGAAGGCAGCCCAGGTTGGGGCATCGAGGCGAGAGCCACAGACAGATGTTCTTCACTGCCCTGGAGCCCGAGCGGAGGCGTCAAATTCCACACCACAGGTCGGTCCTGCAGGAACACTGGGATGTCCTGGAGGCCTTCAAAACGGGACGGCTTCATGTGGCTTGGAGACCACCGAGGCTCACAGGGCTGTGCCAACAGAGCGGCTGACCGATTTAATAAGACCTGAAGAAAGGAAACGCTTCAATCAATGCTCCTGAAAGAGAATCTACAAGGCTTTAATGTAAAGCGTCTTTACCAGATCTTTGGAGTGTTGGTAGTCATGGCTGATGTTTGCTGCTTTCTTCAATGGGAAATGTGCAGGAATCAAAACAACCAAGTAGCATCCGATCAACAGGATCAGACTGATGGTCAGATTCTCCTTCCTGTGCAACAATAGAACAAAATGCATCTGAAATAAGTTTTAAAAAAACTAATACCACACATAAGAGGGCCTTTGTATTTCAACTAAATAAATAAAAGGAGAAACTTCATTGGATCAGAAAGAGTTCTTACAGTAGCTGACAGGTCAAAAGACCAAACTGTTTAAAAACCTTCTGTGTATATTGTCGGTTCTAAAATATGTTTTTGTTTGCAACGTGTACAATTTTTGTCAGAGCCAAATACTGTATGCCAATTGAGTCAACAATTTATTTATTCATAATTGTGACAACTGTGACAACATCTGTGACAACTAATATGTTTAATATTTATTGCTGCTGCAATGTGGCTATAGCATGTATGATACAGTATCTATGTGTTTACCGTACCATCATAATTCAACCTCAGTGTGCATTAACCTGTCACAATACCAGTGTAGTATACATAAATTATGTTAAAAAATATTTAAAATACTGTAATAATAATAATATATATAATTATATATATATATATGTTATATATATATATGTATACATGCACTATATATATATATATATATATATA
>JBBPBX010027349.1:0-15068 GCA_038048925.1 Garcialebias charrua | reverse complement strand
TATATATATATATATAGTATACTAAAATACTAGTTTGGCTAAGTATGCAAAGATCTTACTGTCACTTTCATCGGTTTGCCTAGTACTAAAATAAGACGGAGCTTCTGAGCGTCTGAGAAATGTGCTTCGAATGTAGCTGTTATACACAGAATGCCTTAACACAATATCGATTGGTTACAAAGTACCGCGATTAATACTCTGAGTAGTTTTTGAGAAGAATACTTATACTTTTACTTAAGTATTTTTAGAACACCAGCACTTTTACTTGTAATTGAGTACAATTTAAGCAGTGTAACAGTACTTGTACTTGAGTACACATTTTCAGTACTCTTTCCACCTCTAGTAATACCAAATAACGGTTTGTGAATGACTACATTTACAACTTTGCATTGTGAGTTTTGAACTTTGCGCATTTACCAATGATAAGAAAAGTTAACAGTTTGTGTATTTATTTTAATCAGATACATGGGAGAACAACTGACAACTTTCCCACCTGAGGCAACTGTAGAAACATCCGTGGTGAGCCACAGTTTTTATAAATCAGTTGTTTGTTTTTTCATCTGCACAACAGATACAGTATACTGTATAAAAGAAAGCTCTTGTGTTTTTTGTGTGAATATGTTGAGTTCAAATAAGCAGCAGGATGTGGCAGACAAGCACACACATTTTTTTTATCTTTCAGATTCTGAAACCATTTCAACCATCAAGTGAAGAACATGTTTTTTGTCCATATTCTTCAGAAAATATAACAAAAATCCACATGCTTGATTGTAAAGATGATGATGATGAGATTGGGAGAGATTATCTCTTCTCAGTAAAGCTGCAGCCTTCAGTAGCCTGAAGTCAGCATGTGCTGTACACTTCGCTTGCAGCGAGGGAAATCTGAGCTGCTAAAGCCCTGCAGTCATCGACATGACCTCACATTTAGAGATAAAGTGCACCCTATTTGTGCACATATGGTCATACGTTGCAGAGTAGATTTGCATACATATAATCTTTGCATAGCGTTATCCAGGTTGCCACTGCATCCTCTTCATGTGACCAAAACAACAGGCAGCGGCCTCACTGAGGAGCTCCTGCTGTCCCGTGATGTCAGGATAAACCCAGTGGTGGGATGTAACTAAGTACAAATACTTTGTTACTGTACTTAAGTACATTTTTCATGTATCTGTACTTTACTTAAGTAGAGTTAAACATGGGTACTTTTTACTTTTACTCCACTACATTTTACATGAAGTATCTGTACTTTCTACTACACTACATTTCTATAATGTGTTGAGTTACAAGTTACATTCACGTTGCAGCTTTTTGATTTGTCGTTAGTTTGAAATGATGTCAAGAGGGGAGTTGGTCCATTGAATCACTGCAAAGTGGACAGGTAACATTACACCCGCCTTCAAGAAGAGCTGAATCAATGACATATATTCTAGTATATACATTGAGCTGGGAGCACCCACAGCACCACTAACACACTCAAAATGGATTCCACCACAGAGATTCTGCCAGAAAATACACCAACACCCATGGCCTTATTGAAACATTATTCAAAGACTATTTTAATATTACTGAAAGACTATTGAAAGACTGTTCAGTCAGATTCTGTTCAGACAGATTCTCTCTCCCAAAAGAGCCAGACTGGACTCAAAAAACTTTGAAAACCAACTTCTTCTGAACTTGAACAAGAAATTCTTGCTGCAATATTAAAATGTGTCAGTTCATGATGTTAGGAGACAAGAGATGTCTCCAAATGACTCAACACTCAGGTCCAAGTTTTGAAAATGGTGTCAGGAAGGTAAAATATTGTTCACTATTGACCCATTACAAGGTTGACTTGACAGTATTTTAACTAGAGTTGATGACAAACTGCAGTTGAAATGATCAGATGTTCCTTTGTTAGTTGTGTCTAATGCTCCTTTTTTTCTGTCAGACAACTTTTACTTAAATGTGTTTACTGCAGTTAAAATGACACATTGGTTTGTGTTAAATAAAAACTTTCACAGGTATAATCTTTCTTATTTTGCTTAATGTCATTTAACTCTGTAGGTCATCCCTGAAATTCTGACGCACAGAATCACAAGTCCAAGTGTGAACTGTGTCACAGAGTAAACACAATAAAAACATGTACAGTACTGTATTATCTGCAGCATTGTTCATTAAAATGACTCAACACTATTAATGTATTACAGAAAATATACATACAGTATGCACACTTATGATATTGTAGATCATTGGATTAGGTAATACATTCAGCAAGTACTTTTACTTTAATACTTTTAAGTATTTTTAAAATCAAGTACTTATTTACTTCTACTTAAGTAAAAACATTAATATGGTACTTCTACTTTTACTAGAGTACATTTTTGTCTGTTTATTTGTACTTTTACTTAAGTACAGTGTTTGAGTACTTTCTCCACCACTGGATAAACCTGAGCTATATGATGAGCTGCGACATCATGGTGCGCTTCACACGTGTACTTCTATAAATCAGGTCAGCCATAATAAAATACAACTTTTATGTGATTCAGTCTCAGCCAATGTAACACATTCCTAAAAATAATATATTTGCTGGTGAAGACACCAAAATGCCCATGTGAATTTAATTCCCTATACTTTTCATTTCCAGTTTAGTCTAAACTTTTAAACCAATGATAAATACTCACACAAACAAAAAGTTATTTATGTCACTATGTTTTTCTTCCCTCAAACCCTATGCCTAAAATGATGCTCGATGGTACTGTAAGTTACTTGCATAAAAACTCAAAATGGGGGGAAAACTTAAGATTACCCCATACAACCAACTTAAAGGTTGCTAAAATAGAAGACAAATAAAGCTTTTGATTGGCTTCTGCCCTTTTAAACGATTAGTCTCCAGAAAGTTAACTTTATCTGTTCACACCAGTTAAACTGGGTGTTTTACTGGACTTGATGTCAGGGAGCTTAGAGGCTAAAGTCCAAAAGAAGTCAAATCTATGTGCACTTCTAATGTGAAGCCTCCCTGCTGTCGTACAAAGGTTACATGGAGGACCCAAACACATCTAAATGTCAGCATTTGGCAAAAGGAAACGAAACAGTAGACATTATTAACACTTAATGAAAATTACAAGTACTGAACAACAAGACCAAAGAAAGCATCCAGTCAAGTGGGGAATAAATGAATTGAAATGCTGACGGAACAAGAATGTTATATTAAACACACGAACAACTCATATTTCTGCCCTGTAATTTGACTAAATGATGACAAAACAAAGATTTCAGGAGCAGGGAATGGAAATGCAGCTGGCAGTTTACTGTCATGGAGACATTGCAGCGATTGTGGTGCAATCTAAAAGGTAAAAATAGTTGTTTCACATAAACATGATATGAAAGTATAAGTTACCTATACTGTACTTTCTTAGTCTTGACTCGTGCAGCCTGATAAACACAAGGGCACATCAGCAAACCTTGTACCTGTCAAGTCCTCCAGGTTTTCACCTTAATTAAACCAAGAACACAAAACATGCTGTTAAACTGTCACAGTCTTATTTTAAGGGTTTTTATTTTATTTTATTACACGTGAACGGTGCATATTTTTGTATTTCTTGCTTTCTTCTCTTTACCCTGAAGATCTACGACTGTGTTGCCAGGTCTAAGACCAACCACATCATTAAGTATGCGGTGATACCACGATCGTGGGCCTGATTAGCAACAACAAGGATCAGGCATATTGGGAGGAGGTGGCACATCTTGTGAACTGGTGTGGGGAAATGACCTAATTATGAATGTCAACAAAACAGCTCATTATTGAGTTCAGGAAAACAAAACCACATCACACGCCGCTGCTCATAAATAACATAGAGGTGGAGGTGGTGAAGAGCACCAGGTTCCTTGGGTGTACCGTACTTGCCGCCGTACATGTCGCACCACAGTGTAAGTCATGTCTGTCCACATATGTCTAATAAAGTGGAAAGAAACATAAATACATCACTTCGCCGTATAAGTCACATCTATTATGCATCACCGCTGACCACCCAGAAACTTGGGCCGGTGTTGTGCCGAAAAATCGATTGGCGGCCAAATGGTGGCCACGGGAGCATGCATGGGAGGACTTTAACAAGAATTTAACAAGATTAACTCTTAAAAACAATTATTTGTTTAGTCGACATTATAGCAAAGGTGTGTCTCAGTTGAACTTTTCCTTCATAAATGCACTTTAATCGTCAAATCAGCTGCGTTTCACTTGGGCGGCGCGGCGAAATGCAGCTGATTTGACGTTTGCTCCAGGAGTTCTTGAGCGAGACGAAGGGGGCTTGGTATGGCAAGCCAAGCGTCTCATTAATAGCCACTTTTACCTATTAACGAGACACTTGGCTTGCCATATTCGTTGAGGGCCCTCTAGTGGCTGAAAACGGCAGTGTTCAATAGTTTCCATGTCAGAATGAATTTTCAGATATCAGCCAAAAATTAGGTTGGAAATATGGGGAAAATAACAAATACGTCGCATCACTGTTTAAGTCGCAGACATGCTAATTTTTACAACAACAAAAAAACGTTGACGTATACAGCGAAAAATACAGTACATATAACCAGTCAGCTGTCTTGGTGAAGAAACGTCGGTTACGTACTGTAACCCTAGATTCTATGAGTGTGGGCGTAGCCCTTTAAGCCACGCCTTTTGGAAAGCAAAAGGCGTGGCTTAAAGGGCTACGCCCACAGGAAATAGAACGTCGGTTACGTACTGTAACCCTAGATTCTATGAGTGTGGGCGTAGCCCTTTAAGCCACGCCTTTTGCTTTCCAAAAGGCGTGGCTTAAAGGGCTACGCCCACAGGAAATAGAACATTGGGTCCCTGTAGTGAAGAAAGCCCAGCTGCGTCTGCACTTCCTCCATAGGATGAAGAGATCACACCTCCCACCTCATGTCATCACCACATTCAGAGGAACCATCGAGAGCATCATGACAAGCTGCATCTCTGTTTGGGAAGGAAGCTGCCTGGCTGCAGACTGGAAGGATTTGAGGAGGGTGGTGAGAATCGCAGAGATCACCAAGACGTTCCTCCCCTCCATCCAGGACATATGGTCTCAGACGCTGTCTGACCAGAACAATAAAATCAAAAGAGACAACTCACACCCACAACATGGACTGTTTTCTCTGTTGACCTCTGGCAGAAGGTACTGCAGCCTGACTGAGGACCAGAACCACCAGGTTCTGCAACAGTTTTATCCCACGAGATACCAGACTGCTGGACTCAGGTCACTAATAAATGACCATGATCACTAACACACACAGCCGTTCAACACCAAAGTCTATAAAATTCATGTAAATTATGTAATGAAATGAAACGAAATTGCGTTCAATTCTGTATGACAATAAAGTTTTTATTTATTTATTTTGGTGATTTTTGTAAGTCAGAATCAAAGGTTTCACTAAGTTTTACTTAATAAAATATTCCCAAGGTCAGTTTCTACAGTTATGTCTTCATCACAAGGTTAACTTCCTATGTAGTATAAAAGTGTACTGTAGTGCCAGATCCATCAGATTTGACTCCAAGCGTTATTATGAGCGTTCACCATCTCAACCTGCTTTTTACTCTTTGATGGATATGACTATAAACACCCTGAGATTAGTCTGAACTTTGACTTTAGAAAATGTCAGCTAAATTGGTTGAAGATTATTATTGTTTAATCTGATTGTTGGAAAAAAGGGGCAGATATAATAAGATTTATTCTTCTTTCTGCTACCTTTCATTTTTTTTATATTTTGTACATTATCATTTATGGGATTGTATTGTATTGTTTCTTTTGTAAAAAAAATGAACAAATTTAATAAACATAAACATAAATTAAAGAAATTCTAAAAGATCAGCTTAAAACCTACAAACAAGGAAACAAAGTTGAATTTATACAAACTTTTATAAGTCATCAGCCTTTGGAAAGAGCTTTCTAATCAATGAACATATCAGATAAGTCAACAGGGATTTGATATTTGAAAACATTGTTGAATTCATTAAGTATATGTTTAATCAAAGTGATCGGGTCACAGAGTTAGGCTTCTGTTAATGAAATGTTATATACCGTTTTCACATGTTTTTTCATCTTTCCGCACATATTTCTAAGAAGTTTTGTCATCACTGCATTTGATCGGGTGCTGTGATATAAATCTCAAAGGCTTTTTAGTTGCACTATCAGCCTCACTGTATTTCCTGTGTAACTGTCAGGAACAAGAGGAACACAAACCCCACACACGATGCAAAGCTGCACACTGTGTAAAAATGACCTTTTTTTGTTTTTGTTTTGTTTTTTTAATTCGGCAGCATACATGTACTGACTGCAGACTTGCATTTTCAGCCTTAAATTTGCTGCATGATTCAGTTTTAGGTTTGTTGCTTTTAGTTTTTTTATACGCAGCATGGCGGGGATGCAGAAAGTGGGATGGGGTTTCAGTTAGTCTGCAGTGGCATGCCTGTCGTGGTGGCAACCCTCGAACCCGGTGGTGGACACCGGCGGTGAGGGATGCTGTCAAGCTGAAGAAGGAGTCCTATTGGGCCTTTTTGGCCTGTGGGACCCCGGAAGCAGCAGATAGGTACCGGCAGTCCAAGCGGCATGCGGCTCGGGTGGTTGCTGAGGCAAAAACTCGGGCGTGGGAGGAGTTCGGAGAGGCCATGGAGAATGACTTCCGTACGGCTTCGAGGCGATTCTGGTCCACCATCCGGCGTCTCAGGGGGGGAAAGCGGTACGCGACCAACACCATTTATGGTGGGGATGGCGTGCTGTTGACCTCAACTCGGGATGTTGTGAGTCGGTGGGCGGAATACTTCGAAGACCTCCTCAATCCTACTGGCACGTCTTCCACTGAGGAAGCGGAGCCTGGGGACTTTGGGTCGGGCTCTCCAATCTCTGGTGCTGAGGTCGCCGAGGTGGTTAAAAAGCTCCGCGGTGGCAAGGCTCCGGGGGTGGATGAGATTCGTCCTGAGTTCCTTAGGGCTCTGGATGTTGTGGGGTTGTGTTGGCTTACGCGACTCTGCAATATCGCGTGGACATCGGGGGCAGTTCCCTTGGATTGGCAGACTGGGGTGGTGGTTCCCCTATTCAAAAAGGGGGACCGTAGGGTGTGTTCCAACTATAGAGGGATCACACTCTTAAGCCTCCCTGGTAAGGTCTATTCAGGGGTTCTGGAGAGGAGGGTCCGTCGGATAGTCGAACCTCGGATTCAGGAGGAGCAGTGTGGTTTTCGTCCTGGTCGTGGAACACTAGACCAGCTCTACACCCTCAACAGGGTCCTGGAGGGTGCGTGGGAGTTTGCCCAACCAGTTTACATGTGCTTTGTAGACTTGGAAAAGGCATTCGACCGCGTCCCTCGGGGGGTTCTGTGGCGGGTACTCCGGGAGTATGGGGTACCAGGCCCATTGATATGGGCTGTTAGGTCCCTGTACGACCGGTGTCAGAGCTTGGTCCGCATTGCCGGCAGTAAGTCAGGCTCGTTTCCGGTGAGAGTTGGACTCCGCCAAGGTTGCCCTTTGTCACCGATTCTGTTTATAACTTTTATGGACAGAATTTCTAGGCGCAGCCAAGGTGTTGAGAGGATCCGTTTTGGTGGCCTTAGAATCGCTTCTCTGTTTTTTGCAGATGATGTGGTCCTATTGGCTTCATCAGCTCGTGATCTACAGCTATCGCTGGAGCGGTTTGCAGCTGAATGTGATGCGGCCGGGATGAGGATCAGTTCCTCCAAATCCGAGGCCATGGTCTTGAGCCGGAAAAAGGTAGCGTGCCCTCTCCGGGTCGGGGAGGAGGTCCTTACCCAAGTGGAGGAGTTTAAGTATCTCGGGATCTTGTTCACGAATGAGGGAAAACTGGAGCGTGAGATCGATAGGCGGATAGGTGCAGCGTCCGCAGTGAAGCGGGCGCTGTACCGGTCTGTCGTGGTGAAGAGAGAGCTGAGTCAAAAGGCAAAGCTCTCAATTTACCGATCGATCTACGTTCCCACCCTCATCTATGGTCATGAGCTTTGGGTTATGACCGAAAGAACAAGATCTCGGATACAAGCGGCTGAAATGAGTTTTCTCCGCAGGGTGGCTGGACTCTCCCTTATGGTGAATCCAGACCGAATGCGTTTTCTACTGCAGGAACGTCCAGTTTACATGCAAAGTCTATGGTGGACGCACCTCCAGCAGCCTCCTGGCGTCTTGCGTCACGTCGCGTGCGTGTTGAGCGTGCTGGAGAGCGATTTCCGTGCACGTGAACCCGCGTCAACCTCCAAAGCACGCCTCCAACATGCTGAAGATTTCGCCGTTCAACTTTCAAACGCCGCTCAAACTCTACCCGATTGGTTGGTGTGTCAACCAATCAGGGAGAGTCGGGGGAGAAGAGAGGGGGTCAGGGGGAGAGTCCCTATGTGACGCGGAAACCAGTGACGCGGAAACCATTGCGCATGTGACGTATTGTTTGTGGAACACAGAAAAAACCCGCGGAGTCATGGAATATGGAAGAGAAACTCATTGTAGCTGTGTGTTCGCGACAATTCCTTCACAACCAGTCAAGTCTGCTCCACAGAGACAGAAATAAAGAGCTCCTCACCTCGCGGAGTGCATTGACGACTCGGTACACCGGTAAGCTCCTCCCCCACACCCCCGCAGCAGCAGGGTTGCCAGATAAACATGAATTTTATTTTTTTATTTATTTATTTTTACCCCTTTTCAGTGCAAATGTTCACTAAACTCAACACATTATTAATCTTATCAGACCCTCACGCAGCAAATATGACAGTTTGGGTTAAAAAAAATAAAAAATAAGCAACAGTACTAGATGATTAATTAATTTTTATCTGGCAACCCTGCGCAGCAGTTTTCTGGGTAGTTTCGCTTCTGGCTTTTTGGTCTGGACACAAAGTGCGTCCACTTGCGTGCGTGTTGAGCTTTTTTGCCGTTGAAATCGCGTTCGGTCTGGATGTACCATTAGAGATAGGGTGAGAAGCTCAGTCATCCGGGAGGGACTCGGAGTAGAGCCGCTGCTTCTCCACATCGAGAGGAGCCAGTTGAGGTGGCTCGGGCATCTGGTTAGGATGCCTCCTGGACGCCTCCCTGGTGAGGTGTTCCGGGCATGTCCCACCGGGAGGAGACCCAGAGGAAGACCCAGGACACGCTGGAGGGACTATGTTTCTCGGCTGGCCTGGGAACGCCTTGGGATTCCCCCAGAGGAGCTGCTCCAAGTGGCTGGGGAGAGGGAAGTCTGGGCCTCCCTACTTAGGCTGCTACCCCCGCGACCCGACCCCGGATAAGCGGAAGAAAATGGATGGATGGATGGATGGATGGAAGGAAAGGAAGGAAGGAAGGAAGGAAAGGAAGGAAAGGAAGGAAACTTGCCTGTGTCTTCTTCCTTGTGTTCAGCTCGTGTCCCGTCTCCAGTTCTAATCACTCCAGGTGTTTCTCATTCTGTCTCATCTGTATCTGTATGAAGTTGGCATCTCTGTGTTCCTTATTTATCAGTGTATTATGTTGTCAAGGCTGTCAGGCTTTGTTCCTCTCGTCCTATAGTCACTAAAGTAAGTTTTTTTTGCCCCATCAGCATTTTGTTTTTTTAATTAACCTAACTTACTTATTTTTACCTGGAAGTCTTCCATTGCCTGTCTGCACATGGGTTCAACAGCCATTTAAAGCAGAATCATGTCATATTCAACACATTCTAAAAATTGAAAAAGTTCATGCTGTGTTATCATGTTTTTCAGAGACTGCCTGTGGATATCTTTGCTGAACAGTGGTACCAGTATTGTAGCAGGGTTTGCTGTCTTCTCTGTGCTGGGATTCATGGCTCATGAGCAAGGTGTTCCCGTTGCAGAAGTAGCAGAGTCAGGTATTATTCAGAGATATTAAAAAACATGAAACTACATTTTTCTGGACTCATGGATGGACACATGATTCCAAATTGCATGGTTCCAAATTAATTTCAAACACCTTGTTTCTTCCACGTTGGGGTTGAGTTTTTGCTTCAAGAGAAAGAGTTCAGTGTCTTGGTGTCCTATTTGTAAATAATGGCATAATTAGGAAATAGATGGATCAAAAATAGGGCCTTGTTGCTCTGGTCTGCTGTGGTAAAGAAGGCACTGAGCTGAAAGGTGAAACTCTCAAGATACTGTCTTCTCCTTTACAACCTTCATGTATGGCCAGAAGACATGAATCGTGGCCACAAAATGAGATGCAAAATAGTTAATGAACTGAGCTTCCTCAGTTCAGGTGGCTAGACTCAGCCTTAGAGCCTTAGAAAAGGGAAGCTTCTGTATGTAGAAGAATATACCAACTTACTTAATTCTTAAAGCTAGCTGTGCTTTCTTTTGTGTGTTTGATATGTGGATATATGTTGTACTTCTGGTTGAAGTCTTTTCTATGATCAGTTCAAACTAAATTGATTTTGTACAATGTTAATTAGGTTGTGTAATGTAAAATGTACACTCTTACATATGGAATTTCACGGCGAGTTCTTGCCCCATGTCGCTCTATGGCATGTGTAGGGATATATGCACCGGTCAGTTTTGCTGACTGTACAATATTCCAGATGAAAGATTGAGTAGATTTTATCTGACACAAACTTACCATCAATATTAAATGAATTATCTCTTTTCCAGGATTTAAACAAGAAATTGTGACTAGACAAGATGTAACTTGACAGGAACCGTTATTTATGTTGGTCCACCAGGAGATGAACCATTTAATAACAGAATTATTAAATTACATCAAACATTCATATAATGGATTGGTTCTGATTTAATTTGCATATAAAACTTAACTGTAGACAGATTCAGAATTGAGATACAACAGATAAGTAAAAGATGACATTTACTTATTTCTGCAGGCACTTTTAACTTAGTTTGTTACTGGCAAAAGATATAAAGTTTATAGGGAAGTTTTTAGCATGAGAAGGAGGAAGGGTGAAAAGAGGGGGTGAACTATCTTGAATGTTTATAACCAGAAATATGACACGTTCCCCAGGCGATCTCCAGCTGGACGTATGTCCGGTGTGTAAACAATCAACGACTCGTTACCTTTGACGGTCTGCCAAGAATGGATCGATCCTTGAAGTCCGAGGAGGTCAGTCGGTTTAGATTGTAGCTTCTCACGTCCGCCTTTGACTCACTGAAGTAACGGTAGTCTGGTTGATGTTTCAAGATGAAAAATTCCTTAAATGAATTTCAGTAAAGTAAAGCTTAGAGCTCAAAATGGACTCATAGCCAGCAGTGCTATGAAGCCCCCACTGATGACGTGTCATTGGCATTTAGACAGACGTCAATCAGTTCTTAGATGAAGACTCACATTCTAGTTTCATCCGCAGACTAAATGAAAACAGGAAGTCAGAGCTCTTTTAAGGCCGACTTGACCCAGAAAACGTAGCTCTTCCTGATTGGGCCTGTGAAGCCAGGAGAGGCATATGATGACATCAGAGCATGTCAAGCGATTAGTTCATGTCAGAAATCTTAAAGAGTTAGTTTTAGAAACTGCTACCACAAACAACACAACATGTCTCCAGGAGTACTCAGACACTGTATGTTCATACATCACCAAGTGCATTGATGATGTAACCAACCTTAAAACCATCACTGTTCGGGCTAACCAGAAGCCATGGCTGACAGCTGAGGTCCACAGACTCCTGAAAGCCAGGAATGCTGCCTTCAAAGCGGGAGATCAGGTGGGCCTGAGGGCAGCCAGAAACAACCTGGACTGGGGCATCAGAAAGGCAAAGAGGCAGTATTCCGGGAAAATAGCTCACCGTTTCAAGGACAGCAGGGATACACGCAGTCTGTGGCAGGGAATACAGACCATCACAAACTACAAACCATCCCCCCAGACCTGTGACAGCTCAGCCTCTGCGCTGAATGAACTGAATGAGTTCTTTGCTCGGTTCGAGGCAAGTAACAGCACACCAGCACATAAACTCCCCCCCTCTCCTGATGGCCAGGTGCTGACGCTGTCCTCAGACAGCGTAAGGCGATCATTCATCAAGATTAACGCCCGGAAGGCCTCTGGTCCTGACAACATACCTGGTCGTGTGCTGAAGGACTGTGCAGGGGAACTCGCAGCGGTCTTCACGGACATCTTTAACATCTCACTGAGCCAGGCCATCGTCCCCACCTGTTTCAAAGCCACCACCATCATCCCTGTCCCAAAGAAGGCAACGCCCGCATGCCTCAATGACTATCGCCCAGTAGCACTCACCCCCATCCTGATGAAGTGCTTTGAACGGCTAGTCATGAAAAGCATCACATCTGTCCTCCCTGCCTCCCTGGATCCCTTCCAATTTGCATACCGACCTAATCGCTCAACCGACGATGCCATCTCCTCTGCCCTCCACACAGCTCTCACACATCTGGACACGAAGGACTCTTATGTTAGAATGCTGTTCATCGACTTCAGCTCGGCATTCAACACCATCATCCCCCAACAGCTCATCCTTAAACTGGACAGTCTGGGGCTGAACACCTCAATGTGTAACTGGCTGCTAGACTTCCTGACCGGGAGACCACAGACAGTGCGGGTCGGGAGTAACACATCTAGCACCATCACATTGAACACAGGGGCCCCACAAGGATGTGTGCTGAGCCCCCTTCTATTCACCCTGCTAACACACGACTGCACACCATCATACAGCTCCAACCACTTCATCAAGTTTGCGGACGACACAACAGTGGTGGGTCTCATCAGCAACAACGATGAGACGGACTACAGGAACGAGGTGAGCCGCCTGGCCTTGTGGTGCGGACACAACAATCTCACTCTCAACGTGGAGAAGACAAAGGAGATTGTTGTGGACTTCAGGAAGAGGGATGCCCAACATGCCCCTCTGACCATCAACAGCACCGCAGTGGAGAGAGTAGACAGCACCAAGTTCCTGGGAGTGCATGTCTCAGAGGACCTGTCCTGGAGCAGGAACACTGCATCACTGGCAAAGAAGGCTCACCAGCGTCTCTACTTTCTCCGCAAGCTGAAAAGGGCTGGAGCTTCAACCCCCATCATGTGCACCTTCTACAGAGGTGCCATAGAAAGTGTCCTGACCAGCTGCATCACTGTGTGGTTTGGTGCATGTACTGCATCCTGCCGCAAGAGCCTCCAGCGCATTGTGAGAGCAGCTGAGAAGATCGTCGGCACCTCCTTCCCCTCACTGCAGGACTTACACAGCAACCGCCTCACTCGGAAAGCCCTCTGCATGGCAGGTGATCCCACACACCCACTACACAGCTGCTTCAGACTGCTGCCATCAGGGAGGAGACTGAGGAGTCTCCAGGCTCGAACCAGCAGACTGAGAGACAGCTCTGTTCATCAGGCAGTCAGGATGCTAAACACTCTGCCTGCTCTGCCCCCCCTCCCATTTGAACTGCCTTAACACTAAAACTTTCTCACACATTACCACACAACACAAAGATTTTAACACTGGACTCTGTGTCATCAAACGGGTTATTCACTAAACTCTCGGTCATGTGCTCATACAGTTTGCACTACTTCTCATACTTGCACTAATGTTTGTATTACATCACTGCCTATAGTCATAATACTGTTTACATTCTCTGTTTACATTTATTAATACTGTTTACTTTTATTACTACTGCTTACATTTAATTACTACTGTTTACATTTACACTACTCTAATATCTACACCACTGCTGATACATATACAGTGTGCTCTGACCGGTCTTATTTAGGGATGCCCAATGTGCCTTACTGCATATGCCACTTTTTGCCTCTATAACAACATCAACTACTACCTCATACATATACTGTGTACATTAACTCATACGCTGCTTTGCCACTTTGCAAATGTCAATGCTAGAAACCTTTAGTTTATTTTAGTTTTTTCTTTTTTATACTAGTATGCAAAAACTCAGGACAGTATTATGTTCATTAAATGTTTAATGTTTTAGTTTTAGAGTTGGTGTAAATTTTCATACTCTTATACCACTATGCAAAAACTCAGGACAGTGTTAGTTTTACTATTTTATGCTTATGTCTATTATTATATGTTTCAGTGTTTCAATGTTTAGATGTTTACTGTTGCACCGAGGGACTGAGAGAAACGCAATTTCGGTCCTGTGTATGTCCTGTACAGTACATATTGCAGATCTGACAATAAAGTTGACTTTGACTTTGACTTTGACTTTGACTTAAGATGCCAGTATTTATGATAAAAACTGATTCATTTGCCTTAACACTTTAAACAAGACACTGTTGACCTGTTGGTTTGATTAAGACATCATTACAGCATCACATATGGAACCTATTAATGATAATAGCAAAAGCAGATACTGTATTATTCATCTTGATTATTAAATAGGACAAAAACAAAAAGTCTCTGGGTGTGGAGATTGTCCTGAGCTCAAACTAAAATGAGATAAACAGTGCCACTGAATCTTCACTGCAGGTTTGAGAAGAAGAATGAATAATGATCAACATTTTGAAATAACATTGGATTTCCAACTTGAATTAACAGTTTGAATTAAACAGTCTTTGACTATCAAACATTGGATTCAATAATGCTTATACAAGTAACACAAGGTTATTCATTTGATGACATTTGAATTAACAAAAATTAAAAGAAATCTCTGGATGACTTAATTTGTAATGTTTGATTCAAATTAAAAGTAATAAAAGTATTACTGTCCCTTTAGGAGTAACTCCCAAAAAGGTCATTACTGAAAGCGATCAGAGCAGTGTTTCAAAGGTCAAGGTTGTATCACCACACATGAAAACACCTACTACAATAACTATTTTAAGTTATTAGTAGCTTAGATTGTTTATTTGTTAATTTATTTTTTTTGCTTGACTTCTTTGCCTTAATGTTTGCTGATAAGAAAGAAATTCCTTACTAAATGCTTTAGGTTATGCTGTGAACTTCACTACCTCCACTATTACTGCTATGTTGTTTGTCTGTGGTTAGCTCACCCTGGGTTACATTTCCTCATGGGCAGAGCGATCTTACAGTTCACGTTAAATAAGTGATAATGTTCCTATAGAAACAATTCCTAAATGTTATTCATACTGTGTTAATGCTGCATGTTTGTCTCTTGACCCTACAACTGGGTAACATTACAGTAGACCTAGCCCACTACTGGAGTTT
>JBBPBX010027348.1:17040-33544 GCA_038048925.1 Garcialebias charrua | reverse complement strand
AAGCCGAAACAGAACCTCAGCAAATGAGCCAGAGAGTCTGATGAAGCCGAAACAGAACCTCAGCAGCTGAGCCAGAGAGTCTGATGAGGCCGAAACAGAACCTCAGCAGCTAAGCCATAGTAGCCGAAGCAGAACCTCAGCAGCTGAGCTAGATTGTCTGATGAAGCCGAAGCAAAACCTCAGCAGCTTGAGCTAAAGTGTCAGATGAAGCCGAAGCTGAAACTTAGTAGCTAACCCAGAGTAGCCGAAGTAGAACCTAAGCAGCTAAGCTAGATTTTCCGATGAAGCTGAAGCAAAACCACAGCAGCTGATCCAGAGTGTCTGATGAAGTTGAATCAAAACCTCAGCAGCTGAGCCACAGTGTCTTATGAAGCCGAAACAGAACCTCAGCAGCTGAGCAAGAGAGTCTGATGAAGCCGAAACAGAACCTCAGCAGCTAAGCCATAGTAGCCAAAGCAGAACCTCAGCAGCTGAACCAGAGAGTCTGATGAAGCCAAAACAGAACCTCAGCAGCTGAGCCAGAGTGTGTGATGAAGCCGAAGCAGAACCTCCGCAGCTAAGCCAGAGTAGCTAAAGCAGAACCTCAGCAGCTGAGCTAGATTGTCCGATGAAGCTGAAGCAAAACCTCAGCAGCTTGAGCTAAAGTGTCTGATGAAGCCGAAATAGAACCTCAGCAGCTGAGCCAGAGTGTCTGAAGAAGCCGAAGCAGAACCTCAGCAGCTGAGCCAGAGAGTCTGAAGAACATCAGCAGCTGAACCAGAGTGTCTGATGAAGCCGAAGCAGAACATCAGCAGCTGAATCAGAGAGTCTGATGAAGCCGAAGAAGAACATCAGCAGCTGAACCAGAGATTCTGATGAAGCCGAAGCAAAACCTAAGCAGCTGATCCAGAGTGTCTGATGAAGCCGAAGAAAAACCTCAGTAGCTGAGCTAGAGTGCCTGAAGAAGCCGAAGCAGAACCTCAGCAGCTGATCCAGAGTGTCTGACGAAGCCGAAGCAGAACCTCAGCAGCTGAGCCAGAGTGTCTGATGAAGCCGAAAAAGAACCTCAGCAGCTGAGGCAGAGTGTCTGATGAAGCCAAAGCAAAACCTCAGCAGCTGAGCCAGAGTGTCTGATGAAGCCGAAGTTGAACCTAAGCAGCTGAGCCAGAGTGTCTGATGAAGCTGAAGAAGAACCTCAGCAGCTGAACCAGAGTGTCTGATGAAGCCGAAACAGAACCTCAGCAGCTGAGCCAGAGTGTCTGATGAAGCCGAAAAAGAACCTCAGCAACTGAACCAGAGTGCCTGAAGAAGCCGAAGCAGAACCTTAGTAGCTAAGCCAGAGTAGCCGAAGTAGAACCTCAGCAGCTGAGCTAGATTGTCCAATGAAGTCGAAATAAAACCTCAGCAACTGAGCCAGAGAGTCTGATGAAGCCGAAAAAGAACCTCAGCAGCTGAGCCAGAGTGTCTGATGAAGCCGAAACAGAACCTCAGCAGCTGAGCCAGAGTGTCTGATGAAGCCGAAAAAGAACCTCAGCAGCTGAGCCAGAGTGTCTGATGAAGCCGAAAAAGAACCTCAGCAGCTGAGCCAGAGTGTCTGATGAAGCCGAAAAAGAACCTCAGCAGCTGAGCCAGAGTGTCTGATGAAGCCGAAACAGAACCTCAGCAGCTGAGCCAGAGTGTCTGATGAAGCCGAAACAGAACCTCAGCAGCTGAGCCAGAGTGTCTGATGAAGCCGAAACAGAACCTCAGCAACTGAACCAGAGTGTCTGATGAAGCCGAAACAGAACCTTAGCAACTGAACCAGAGTAGCTAAAGCAGAACCTCAGCAGCTGAGCTAGATTGTCCGATGAAGCTGAAGCAAAACCTCAGCAGCTTGAGCTAAAGTGTCTGATGAAGCCGAAATAGAACCTCAGCAGCTGAGCCAGAGTGTCTGAAGAAGCCGAAGCAGAACCTCAGCAGCTGAGCCAGAGAGTCTGAAGAACATCAGCAGCTGAACCAGAGTGTCTGATGAAGCCGAAGCAGAACATCAGCAGCTGAATCAGAGAGTCTGATGAAGCCGAAGAAGAACATCAGCAGCTGAACCAGAGATTCTGATGAAGCCGAAGCAAAACCTAAGCAGCTGATCCAGAGTGTCTGATGAAGCCGAAGAAAAACCTCAGTAGCTGAGCTAGAGTGCCTGAAGAAGCCGAAGCAGAACCTCAGCAGCTGATCCAGAGTGTCTGACGAAGCCGAAGCAGAACCTCAGCAGCTGAGCCAGAGTGTCTGATGAAGCTGAAGAAGAACCTCAGCAGCTAAGCCAGAGTGTCTGATGAAGCCGAAAAAGAACCTCAGCAGCTGAGGCAGAGTGTCTGATGAAGCCAAAGCAAAACCTCAGCAGCTGAGCCAGAGTGTCTGATGAAGCCGAAGTTGAACCTAAGCAGCTGAGCCAGAGTGTCTGATGAAGCTGAAGAAGAACCTCAGCAGCTGAACCAGAGTGTCTGATGAAGCCGAAACAGAACCTCAGCAGCTGAGCCAGAGTGTCTGATGAAGCCGAAGCAGAACCTCAGCAGCTAAGCCAGAGTATCCAAAGCCGAACCTAAGCAGCTGAGCTAGATTGTCTGATGAAGTCGAAATAGAACCTCAGCAGCTGAGCCAGAGAGTCTGATGAAGCCGAAAAAGAACCTCAGCAGCTGAGCCAGAGTGTCTGATGAAGCCGAAACAGAACCTCAGCAGTTGAGCCAGAGTGTCTGATGAAGCCGAAAAAGAACCTTAGCAGCTGAGCCAGAGTGTCTGATGAAGCCGAAAAAGAACCTCAGCAGCTGAGCCAGAGTGTCTGATGAAGCCGAAACAGAACCTCAGCAGCTGAGCCAGAGAGTCTGCTATAGCCGAAACAGAACCTTAGCAGCTGAGCCAGAGAGTCTGATGAAGCCGAAACAGAACCTCAGCAGCTAAGCCATAGTAGCCGAAGCAGAACCTCAGCAAATGAGCTAGATTGTCTGATGAAGCCAAAGCAAAACCTTAGTAGCTAACCCAGAGTAGCCGAAGTAGAACCTCAGCAGCTGAGCTAGATTTTCCAATGAAATTGAAGCAAAACCACAGCAGCTGAGCCAAAGTGTCTGATGAAGCCAAATCAAAACCTCAGCAGCTGAGCCAGAAAGTCTGATGAAGCCGAAACAGAACCTCAGCAGCTGAGCCAGAGTGTCTGATGAAGCCGAAAAAGACCCTCAGCAGCTGAACCAGAGTGTCTGATGAAGCCGAAAAAGAACCTCAGCAGCTGAGCCAGAGAGTCTGATGAAGCCGAAACAGAACCTCAGCAGCTGAGCCAGAGAGTCTGATGAAGCCGAAACAGAACCTCAGCAGCTGAGCCAGAGTGTGTGATGAAGCCGAAGCAGAACCTCAGCAGCTAAGCCAGAGTATCCAAAGCAGAACCTAAGCAGCTGAGCTAGATTGTCCGATGAAGCCGAAGCAAAACCTCAGCAGCTTGAGCTAAAGTGTCTGATGAAGCCGAAATAGAACCTCAGCAGCTGAGCCACAGTGTCTGAAGAAGCTGAAGCAGAACCTCAGCAGCTGAGCCAGAGTGTCTGAAGAAGCTGAAGCAGATCCTCAGCAGCTGAGCCAGAGTGTCTGAAGAAGCTGAAGCAGATCCTCAGCAGCTGAGCCAGAGCGTCTGATTAAGCCGAAGCAGAACCTCAGCAGCTGAGCAAGAGAGTCTGATGAAGCCGAAAAAGAACCTCAGCAGCTGAACCAGAGTGTCTGATGAAGCCGAAGCAGAACCTCAGCAGCTGAACCAGAGTGTCTGATGAAGCCGAAGCAGAACCTCAGCAGCTGAACCAGAGAGTCTGATGAAGCCGAAGCAAAACCTCAGCAGCTGAACCAGAGTGTCTGATGAAGCCGAAGCAGAACATCAGCAGCTGAACTAGAGTGTCTGATGAAGCCGAAGCAGAACATCAGCAGCTGAACCAGAGTGTCTGATGAAGCCGAAGCAGAACCTCAGCAGCTGAGCCAGAGTGTCTGATGAAGCCGAAGAAAAACCTCAGCAGCTGAACCAGAGTGTCTGATGAAGCCGAAGCAGAACCTCAGCAGCTGAACCAGAGTGTCTGATGAAACCGAAATAGAACCTCAGCAGCTGAGCCACAGTGTCTGATGAAGCCGAAGAAAAACCTCAGCAGCTGAGCCAGAGAGTCTGATGAAGCCGAAAAAGAACCTCAGCAGCTGAACCAGAGTGTCTGATGAAGCCGAAGCAGAACCTCAGCAGCTGAACCAGAGTGTCTGATGAAGCCGAAGCAGAACCTCAGCAGCTGAACCAGAGAGTCTGATGAAGCCGAAGCAGAACATCAGCAGCTGAGCCAGAGTGTCTGATGAAGCCGAAGCAAAACCTCAGCAGCTGAACTAGAGTGTCTGATGAAGCCGAAGCAGAACATCAGCAGCTGAGCCAGAGTGTCTGATGAAGCCGAAGCAAAACCTCAGCAGCTGAACTAGAGTGTCTGATGAAGCCGAAGCAGAACATCAGCAGCTGAGCCAGAGTGTCTGATGAAGCCGAAGCAAAACCTCAGCAGCTGAACCAGAGTGTCTGATGAAGCCGAAGCAGAACCTCAGCAGCTGAGCCAGAGTGTCTGATGAAGCCGAAGAAAAACCTCAGCAGCTGAACCAGAGTGTCTGATGAAGCCGAAGTTGAACCTAAGCAGCTGAGCCAGAGTGTCTGATGAAGCTGAAGAAGAACCTCAGCAGCTGAGCTAAAGTGTCTGATGAAGCCGAAATAGAACCTCAGCAGCTGAGCCACAGTGTCTGAAGAAGCTGAAGCAGAACCTCAGCAGCTGAGCCAGAGTGTCTGAAGAAGCTGAAGCAGATCCTCAGCAGCTGAGCCAGAGCGTCTGATGAAGCCGAAGCAGAACCTCAGCAGCTGAGCAAGAGAGTCTGATGAAGCCGAAAAAGAACCTCAGCAGCTGAACCAGAGTGTCTGATGAAGCCGAAGCAGAACCTCAGCAGCTGAACCAGAGTGTCTGATGAAGCCGAAGCAGAACCTCAGCAGCTGAACCAGAGAGTCTGATGAAGCCGAAGCAAAACCTCAGCAGCTGAACCAGAGTGTCTGATGAAGCCGAAGCAGAACATCAGCAGCTGAACTAGAGTGTCTGATGAAGCCGAAGCAGAACATCAGCAGCTGAACCAGAGTGTCTGATGAAGCCGAAGCAGAACCTCAGCAGCTGAGCCAGAGTGTCTGATGAAGCCGAAGAAAAACCTCAGCAGCTGAACCAGAGTGTCTGATGAAGCCGAAGCAGAACCTCAGCAGCTGAACCAGAGTGTCTGATGAAGCCGAAAAAGAACCTCAGCAGCTGAGCCAGAGAGTCTGATGAAGCCGAAAAAAGAACCTCAGCAGCTGAGCCAGAGAGTCTGATGAAGCCGAAAAAGAACCTCAGCAGCTGAACCAGAGTGTCTGATGAAGCCGAAGCAGAACCTCAGCAGCTGAACCAGAGTGTCTGATGAAGCCGAAAAAGAACCTCAGCAGCTGAACCAGAGTGTCTGATGAAGCCGAAACAGAACCTCAGCAGCTGAACCAGAGAGTCTGATGAAGCCGAAGAAAAACCTCAGCAGCTGAACCAGAGTGTCTGATGAAGCCGAAGCAAAACCTCAGCAGCTGAACTAGAGTGTCTGATGAAGCCGAAGCAGAACATCAGCAGCTGAGCCAGAGTGTCTGATGAAGCCGAAGAAAAACCTCAGCAACTGAACCAGAGTGTCTGATGAAGCCGAAGCAGAACCTCAGCAGCTGAGCCAGAGTGTCTGATGAAGCCGAAGAAAAACCTCAGCAGCTGAACCAGAGTGTCTGATGAAGCCGAAGTTGAACCTAAGCAGCTGAGCCAGAGTGTCTGATGAAGCTGAAGAAGAACCTCAGCAGCTGAGCCAGAGAGTCTGATGAAGCCGAAAAAGAACCTCAGCAGCTGAGTCAGAGTGTCTGATGAAGCCGAAAAAGAACCTCAGCAGCTGAGCCAGAGTGTCTGATGAAGCCGAAAAAGAACCTCAGCAGCTGAGGCAGAGTGTCTGATGAAGCCGAAGCAAAACCTCAGCAGCTGAGCCAGAGAGTCTGATGAAGCTGAAGCAAAACCTCAGCAGCTGAGCCAGAGTGTCTGAAGAAGCCGAAGCAGAACCTTAGTAGCTAAGCCAGAGTAGCCAAAGTAGAACCTCAGCAGCTGAACTAGAGTGTCTGATGAAGCCGAAGCAGAACATCAGCATCTGAGCCAGAGAGTCTGATGAAGCCAAATCAAAACCTCAGCAGCTCAGCCAGAGAGCCTGATGAAGCCGAAAAAGAACCTCAGCAGCTGAACCAGAGTGTCTAATGAAGCCGAAACAGAACCTCAGCAGCTGAGCCAGAGTGTCTGATGAAGCCGAAGCAAAACCTCAGCAACTGAGCCAGAGAGTCTGATGAAGCCGAAAAAGAACCTCAGCAGCTGAACCAGAGTGTCTGATGAAGCCGAAACAGAACCTCAGCAGCTGAGCCAGAGTGTCTGATGAAGCCGAAAAAGAACCTCAGCAGCTGAACCAGAGTGTCTGATGAAGCCGAAAAAGAACCTCAGCAGCTGAGCCACAGAGTCTGATGAAGCCGAAAAAGAACCTCAGCAGCTGAGCCAGAGAGTCTGATGAAGCCGAAAAAGAACCTCAGCAGCTGAGCCAGAGAGTCTGCTATAGCCGAAACAGAACCTTAGCATCTGAGCCAGAGAGTCTGATGAAGCCGAAACAGAACCTCAGCATCTAAGCCATAGTAGCCGAAGCAAAACCTTAGCAGCTTGAGCTAAAGTGTCTGATTAAACGGAAGCAGAACCTCAGAAGCTGAGCAAGAGAGTCTGATGAAGCCGAAAAAGAACCTTAGCAGCTGAACCAGAGTGTCTGATGAAGCCGAAGCAGAACCTCAGCAGCTGAACCAGAGTGTCTGATGAAGCCGAAGCAGAACCTCAGCAGCTGAACCAGAGAGTCGTATGAAGCCGAAGCAAAACCTCAGCAGCTGAACCAGAGTGTCTGATGAAGCCGAAGCAGAACATCAGCAACTGAACCAGAGAGTCTGATGAAGCCGAAGAAGAACATCAGCAGCTGAACCAGAGAGTCTGATGAAGCCGAAGCAAAACCTCAGCAGCTGAACTAGAGTGTCTGATGAAGCCGAAGCAGAACATCAGCAGCTGAGCCAGAGTTTCTGATGAAGCCGAAGAAGAACATCAGCAACGGAACCAGAGAGTCTGATGAAGCCGAAGCAAAACCTCAGCAACTGAACCAGAGTGTCTGATGAAGCCGAAGCAGAACCTCAGCAGCTGAGCCAGAGTGTCAGATGAAGCCGAAGAAAAACCTCAGCAGCTGAGCAAGAGAGTCTGATGAAGTCGAAAAAGAACCTCAGCAGCTGAGCCAGAGTGTCTGATGAAGCCGAAACAGAACCTTAGCAACTGAGCCAGAGAGTCTGATGAAGCAGAAACAGAACCTCAGCAGCTGAGACAGAGAGTCTGATGAGGCCGAAACAGAACCTCAGCAGCTAAGCCATAGTAGCCGAAGCAGAACCTCAGCAGCTGAGCTAGATTGTCTGATGAAGCCGAAGCAAAACCTCAGCAGCTTGAGCTAAAGTGTCTGATGAAGCCGAAGCTGAAACTTAGTAGCTAACCCAGAGTAGCCGAAGTAGAACCTAATCAGCTAAGCTAGATTTTCCGATGAAGCCGAAGCAAAACCACAGCAGCTGATCCAGAGTGTCTGATGAAGTCGAATCAAAACCTCAGCAGCTGAGCCAGAGAGTCTGATTAAGCTGAAAAAGAACCTTAGCAGCTGAGCCAGAGAGTCTGATGAAGCCGAAAAAGAACATCAGCAGCTGAGCCACAGTGTCTTATGAAGCCGAAACAGAACCTCAGCAGCTGAGCCAGAGAGTCTGATGAAGCCGAAACAGAACCTCAGCAGCTAAGCCAGAGTAGCCAAAGCAGAACCTCAGCAGCTGAGCCAGAGAGTCTGATGAAGCCAAAACAGAACCTCAGCAGCTGAGCCAGAGTGTGTGATGAAGCCGAAGCAGAACCTCCGCAGCTAAGCCAGAGTAGCTAAAGCAGAACCTCAGCAGCTGAGCTAGATTGTCCGATGAAGCTGAAGCAAAACCTCAGCAGCTTGAGCTAAAGTGTCTGATGAAGTCGAAATAGACCTCAGCAGCTGAGCCAGAGAGTCTGATTAAGCCGAAGCAGAACCTCAGCAGCTGAGCCAGAGAGTCTGATGAAGCCGAAGAAGAACATCAGCAGCTGAACCAGAGTGTCTGATGAAGCCGAAGCAGAACGTCAGCAGCTGAATCAGAGAGTCTGATGAAGCCGAAGAAGAACATCAGCAGCTGAACCAGAGAGTCTGATGAAGCCGAAGCAAAACCTCAGCAGCTGAACTAGAGTGTCTGATGAAGCTGAAGCAGAACATCAGCAGCTGAACCAGAGTGTCTGGTGAAGCCGAAGTAGAACCTAAGCAGCTGATCCAGAGTGTCTGATGAAGCCGAAGAAAAACCTCAGCAGCTGAGCTAGAGTGCCTGAAGAAGCCAAATCAGAACCTCAGCAGCTGAGCCAGAGTGTCTGACGAAGCCGAAGCAGAACCTCAGCAGCTGAGCCAGAGTGTCTGATGAAGCCAAAGCAGAACCTCAGCAGCTGAGCCAGAGTGTCTGATGAAGCCGAAGAACCTCAGCAGCTGAGCCAGAGTGTCTGATGAAGCCGAAAAAGAACCTCAGCAGCTGAGCCACAGAGTCTGATGAAGCCGAAAAAGAACCTCAGCAGCTGAGCCAGAGAGTCTGATGAAGCCGAAAAAGAACCTCAGCAGCTGAGCCAGAGAGTCTGATGAAGCCGAAACAGAACCTCAGCAGCTAAGCCAGAGTAGCCAAAGCAGAACCTCAGCAGCTGAGCCAGAGAGTCTGATGAAGCCAAAACAGAACCTCAGCAGCTGAGCCAGAGTGTGTGATGAAGCCGAAGCAGAACCTCCGCAGCTAAGCCAGAGTAGCTAAAGCAGAACCTCAGCAGCTGAGCTAGATTGTCCGATGAAGCTGAAGCAAAACCTCAGCAGCTTGAGCTAAAGTGTCTGATGAAGTCGAAATAGAACCTCAGCAGCTGAGCCAGAGAGTCTGATTAAGCCGAAGCAGAACCTCAGCAACTGAGCCAGAGAGTCTGATGAAGCCGAAGAAGAACATCAGCAGCTGAATCAGAGAGTCTGATGAAGCCGAAGAAGAACATCAGCAGCTGAACCAGAGAGTCTGATGAAGCCGAAGCAAAACCTCAGCAGCTGAACTAGAGTGTCTGATGAAGCTGAAGCAGAACATCAGCAGCTGAGCCAGAGCGTCAGATGAAGCCGAAGTAAAACCTCAGCAGCTGAACCAGAGTGTCTGATGAAGCCGAAGTAGATTCTAAGCAGCTGAGCCAGAGAGTCTGATTAAGCTGAAGCAGATCCTCAGCAGCTGAGCCAGAGAGTCTGATTAAGCGGAAGCAGAACCTCAGAAGCTGAGCAAGAGAGTCTGATGAAGCCGAAAAAGAACCTTAGCAGCTGAACCAGAGTGTCTGATGAAGCCGAAGCAGAACCTCAGCAGCTGAACCAGAGTGTCTGATGATGCCGAAGCAGAACCTCAGCAGCTGAACCAGAGAGTCGGATGAAGCCGAAGCAAAACCTCAGCAGCTGAACCAGAGTGTCTGATGAAGCCGAAGAAGAACATCAGCAGCTGAACCAGAGAGTCTGATGAAGCCGAAGCAAAACCTCAGCAGCTGAACTAGAGTGTCTGATGAAGCCGAAGAAGAACATCAGCAGCTGAACTAGAGTGTCTGATGAAGCCGAAGCAGAACGTCAGCAGCTGAGCCAGAGAGTCAGATGAAGCCGAAGAAAAACCTCAGCAGCTGAGCAAGAGAGTCTGATGAAGTCGAAAAAGAACCTCAGCAGCTGAGCCAGAGTGTCTGATGAAGCCGAAACAGAACCTTAGCAACTGAGCCAGAGAGTCTGATGAAGCAGAAACAGAACCTCAGCAGCTGAGACAGAGAGTCTGATGAGGCCGAAACAGAACCTCAGCAGCTAAGCCAGAGAGTCTGATGAAGCCGAAAAAGAACCTCAGCAGCTGAGTCAGAGTGTCTGATGAAGCTGAAAAAGAACCTCAGCAGCTGAGCCAGAGTGTCTGATGAAGCCGAAAAAGAACCTCAGCAGCTAAGGCAGAGTGTCTGATGAAGCCGAAGCAAAACCTCTGCAGCTGAGCCAGAGAGTCTGATGAAGCCGAAGCAAAACCTCAGCAGCTGAGCCAGAGTGTCTGAAGAAGCCGAAGCAGAACCTTAGTAGCTAAGCCAGAGTAGCCGAAGTAGAACCTCAGCAGCTGAGCTAGATTGTCCGATGAAGCCGAAGCAAAACCTCAGCATCTGAGCCAGAGAGTCTGATGAAGCCAAATCAAAACCTCAGCAGCTCAGCCAGAGAGTCTGATGAAGTCGAAAAAGAACCTCAGCAGCTGAACCAGAGTGTCTAATGAAGCCGAAACAGAACCACAGCAGCTGAGCCAGAGAGTCTGATGAAGCCGAAAAAGAACCTCAGCAACTGAACAAGAGTGTCTGATGAAGCCGAAACAGAACCTCAGCATCTGAGCCAGAGTGTCTGATGAAGCCAAAAAAGAACCTCAGCAGCTGAACCAGAGTGTCTGATGAAGCCGAAAAAGAACCTCAGCAGCTGAGCCAGAGAGTCTGATGAAGCCGAAAAAGAACCTCAGCAGCTGAGCCAGAGAGTCTGATGAAGCCGAAACAGAACCTCAGCAACTGAGCCAGAGAGTCTGCTATAGCCGAAACAGAACCTTAGCATCTGAGCCAGAGAGTCTGATGAAGCCGAAACAGAACCTTAGCAGCTTGAGCTAAAGTGTCTGATGAAGCCGAAGCTGAACCTTAGTAGCTTGAGCTAAAGTGTCTGATGAAGCCGAAGCTGAACCTTAGTAGCTAACCCAGAGTAGCCGAAGTAGAACCTCAGCAGCTGAGCTAGATTTTCCGATGAAGCCGAAGCAAAACCACAGAAGCTGAGCCAGAGAGTCTGATGAAGCCGAAAAAGAACCTCAGCAGATGAACCAGAGTGTCTGATGAAGCCAAATCAAAACCTCAGCAGCTGACCCAGAGAGTCTGATGAAGCCGAAAAAGAACCTCAGCAGATGAACCAGAGTGTCTGATGAAGCCGAAACAGAACCTCAGCAGCTGAGCCAGAGTGTCTGATGAAGCCGAAAAAGAACCTCAGCAGCTGAACCAGAATGTCTGATGAAGCCGAAAAAGAACCTCAGCAGCTGAGCCAGAGAGTCTGATGAAGCCGAAACAGAACCTCAGCAAATGAGCCAGAGAGTCTGATGAAGCCGAAACAGAACCTCAGCAGCTGAGCCAGAGAGTCTGATGAGGCCGAAACAGAACCTCAGCAGCTAAACCATAGTAGCCGAAGCAGAACCTCAGCAGCTGAGCTAGATTGTCTGATGAAGCCGAAGCAAAACCTCAGCAGCTTGAGCTAAAGTGTCAGATGAAGCCGAAGCTGAAACTTAGTAGCTAACCCAGAGTAGCCGAAGTAGAACCTAAGCAGCTAAGCTAGATTTTCCGATGAAGCTGAAGCAAAACCACAGCAGCTGATCCAGAGTGTCTGATGAAGTTGAATCAAAACCTCAGCAGCTGAGCCACAGTGTCTTATGAAGCCGAAACAGAACCTCAGCAGCTGAGCAAGAGAGTCTGATGAAGCCGAAACAGAACCTCAGCAGCTAAGCCAGAGTAGCCAAAGCAGAACCTCAGCAGCTGAACCAGAGAGTCTGATGAAGCCAAAACAGAACCTCAGCAGCTGAGCCAGAGTGTGTGATGAAGCCGAAGCAGAACCTCCGCAGCTAAGCCAGAGTAGCTAAAGCAGAACCTCAGCAGCTGAGCTAGATTGTCCGATGAAGCTGAAGCAAAACCTCAGCAGCTTGAGCTAAAGTGTCTGATGAAGCCGAAATAGAACCTCAGCAGCTGAGCCAGAGTGTCTGAAGAAGCCGAAGCAGAACCTCAGCAGCTGAGCCAGAGAGTCTGAAGAACATCAGCAGCTGAACCAGAGTGTCTGATGAAGCCGAAGCAGAACATCAGCAGCTGAATCAGAGAGTCTGATGAAGCCGAAGAAGAACATCAGCAGCTGAACCAGAGATTCTGATGAAGCCGAAGCAAAACCTAAGCAGCTGATCCAGAGTGTCTGATGAAGCCGAAGAAAAACCTCAGTAGCTGAGCTAGAGTGCCTGAAGAAGCCGAAGCAGAACCTCAGCAGCTGATCCAGAGTGTCTGACGAAGCCGAAGCAGAACCTCAGCAGCTGAGCCAGAGTGTCTGATGAAGCTGAAGAAGAACCTCAGCAGCTAAGCCAGAGTGTCTGATGAAGCCGAAAAAGAACCTCAGCAGCTGAGGCAGAGTGTCTGATGAAGCCAAAGCAAAACCTCAGCAGCTGAGCCAGAGTGTCTGATGAAGCCGAAGTTGAACCTAAGCAGCTGAGCCAGAGTGTCTGATGAAGCTGAAGAAGAACCTCAGCAGCTGAACCAGAGTGTCTGATGAAGCCGAAACAGAACCTCAGCAGCTGAGCCAGAGTGTCTGATGAAGCCGAAAAAGAACCTCAGCAACTGAACCAGAGTGTCTGAAGAAGCCGAAGCAGAACCTTAGTAGCTAAGCCAGAGTAGCCGAAGTAGAACCTCAGCAGCTGAGCTAGATTGTCCAATGAAGTCGAAATAAAACCTCAGCAACTGAGCCAGAGAGTCTGATGAAGCCGAAAAAGAACCTCAGCAACTGAACCAGAGTGTCTGATGAAGCCGAAACAGAACCTCAGCAGTTGAGCCAGAGTGTCTGATGAAGCCGAAACAGAACCTCAGCAACTGAACCAGAGTGTCTGATGAAGCCGAAGCAGAACCTCCGCAGCTAAGCCAGAGTAGCTAAAGCAGAACCTCAGCAGCTGAGCTAGATTGTCCGATGAAGCTGAAGCAAAACCTCAGCAGCTTGAGCTAAAGTGTCTGATGAAGCCGAAATAGAACCTCAGCAGCTGAGCCAGAGTGTCTGAAGAAGCCGAAGCAGAACCTCAGCAGCTGAGCCAGAGAGTCTGAAGAACATCAGCAGCTGAACCAGAGTGTCTGATGAAGCCGAAGCAGAACATCAGCAGCTGAATCAGAGAGTCTGATGAAGCCGAAGAAGAACATCAGCAGCTGAACCAGAGATTCTGATGAAGCCGAAGCAAAACCTAAGCAGCTGATCCAGAGTGTCTGATGAAGCCGAAGAAAAACCTCAGTAGCTGAGCTAGAGTGCCTGAAGAAGCCGAAGCAGAACCTCAGCAGCTGATCCAGAGTGTCTGACGAAGCCGAAGCAGAACCTCAGCAGCTGAGCCAGAGTGTCTGATGAAGCTGAAGAAGAACCTCAGCAGCTAAGCCAGAGTGTCTGATGAAGCCGAAAAAGAACCTCAGCAGCTGAGGCAGAGTGTCTGATGAAGCCAAAGCAAAACCTCAGCAGCTGAGCCAGAGTGTCTGATGAAGCCGAAGTTGAACCTAAGCAGCTGAGCCAGAGTGTCTGATGAAGCTGAAGAAGAACCTCAGCAGCTGAACCAGAGTGTCTGATGAAGCCGAAACAGAACCTCAGCAGCTGAGCCAGAGTGTCTGATGAAGCCGAAGCAGAACCTCAGCAGCTAAGCCAGAGTATCCAAAGCAGAACCTAAGCAGCTGAGCTAGATTGTCCAATGAAGTCGAAATAAAACCTCAGCAACTGAGCCAGAGAGTCTGATGAAGCCGAAAAAGAACCTCAGCAACTGAACCAGAGTGTCTGATGAAGCCGAAACAGAACCTCAGCAGCTGAGCCAGAGTGTCTGATGAAGCCGAAAAAGAACCTTAGCAACTGAACCAGAGTGTCTGATGAAGCCGAAAAAGAACCTCAGCAGCTGAGCCAGAGTGTCTGATGAAGCCGAAACAGAACCTCAGCAGCTGAGCCAGAGAGTCTGCTATAGCCGAAACAGAACCTTAGCAGCTGAGCCAGAGAGTCTGATGAAGCCGAAACAGAACCTCAGCAGCTAAGCCATAGTAGCCGAAGCAGAACCTCAGCAAATGAGCTAGATTGTCTGATGAAGCCAAAGCAAAACCTTAGTAGCTAACCCAGAGTAGCCGAAGTAGAACCTCAGCAGCTGAGCTAGATTTTCCAATGAAATTGAAGCAAAACCACAGCAGCTGAGCCAAAGTGTCTGATGAAGCCAAATCAAAACCTCAGCAGCTGAGCCAGAAAGTCTGATGAAGCCGAAACAGAACCTCAGCAGCTGAGCCAGAGTGTCTGATGAAGCCGAAAAAGACCCTCAGCAGCTGAACCAGAGTGTCTGATGAAGCCGAAACAGAACCTCAGCAGCTGAGCCAGAGAGTCTGATGAAGCCGAAACAGAACCTCAGCAGCTGAGCCAGAGTGTGTGATGAAGCCGAAGCAGAACCTCAGCAGCTAAGCCAGAGTATCCAAAGCAGAACCTAAGCAGCTGAGCTAGATTGTCCGATGAAGCCGAAGCAAAACCTCAGCAGCTTGAGCTAAAGTGTCTGATGAAGCCGAAATAGAACCTCAGCAGCTGAGCCACAGTGTCTGAAGAAGCTGAAGCAGAACCTCAGCAGCTGAGCCAGAGTGTCTGAAGAAGCTGAAGCAGATCCTCAGCAGCTGAGCCAGAGCGTCTGATTAAGCCGAAGCAGAACCTCAGCAGCTGAGCAAGAGAGTCTGATGAAGCCGAAAAAGAACCTCAGCAGCTGAACCAGAGTGTCTGATGAAGCCGAAGCAGAACCTCAGCAGCTGAACCAGAGTGTCTGATGAAGCCGAAGCAGAACCTCAGCAGCTGAACCAGAGAGTCTGATGAAGCCGAAGCAAAACCTCAGCAGCTGTACCAGAGTGTCTGATGAAGCCGAAGCAGAACATCAGCAGCTGAACTAGAGTGTCTGATGAAGCCGAAGCAGAACATCAGCAGCTGAACCAGAGTGTCTGATGAAGCCGAAGCAGAACCTCAGCAGCTGAGCCAGAGTGTCTGATGAAGCCGAAGAAAAACCTCAGCAGCTGAACCAGAGTGTCTGATGAAGCCGAAGCAGAACCTCAGCAGCTGAACCAGAGTGTCTGATGAAACAGAAATAGAACCTCAGCAGCTGAGCCACAGCGTCTGATGAAGCCGAAGAAAAACCTCAGCAGCTGAGCCAGAGAGTCTGATGAAGCCGAAAAAGAACCTCAGCAGCTGAGCCAGAGAGTCTGATGAAGCCGAAGAAAAACCTCAGCAACTGAGCCAGAGAGTCTGATGAAGCCGAAAAAGAACCTCAGCAGCTGAACCAGAGTGTCTGATGAAGCCGAAGCAGAACCTCAGCAGCTGAACCAGAGTGTCTGATGAAGCCGAAGCAGAACCTCAGCAGCTGAACCAGAGAGTCTGATGAAGCCGAAGCAGAACATCAGCAGCTGAGCCAGAGTGTCTGATGAAGCCGAAGCAAAACCTCAGCAGCTGAACTAGAGTGTCTGATGAAGCCGAAGCAGAACATCAGCAGCTGAGCCAGAGTGTCTGATGAAGCCGAAGCAAAACCTCAGCAGCTGAACTAGAGTGTCTGATGAAGCCGAAGCAGAACATCAGCAGCTGAGCCAGAGTGTCTGATGAAGCCGAAGCAAAACCTCAGCAGCTGAACTAGAGTGTCTGATGAAGCCGAAGCAGAACCTCAGCAGCTGAGCCAGAGTGTCTGATGAAGCCGAAGAAAAACCTCAGCAGCTGAACCAGAGTGTCTGATGAAGCCGAAGTTGAACCTAAGCAGCTGAGCCAGAGTGTCTGATGAAGCTGAAGAAGAACCTCAGCAGCTGAGCTAAAGTGTCTGATGAAGCCGAAATAGAACCTCAGCAGCTGAGCCACAGTGTCTGAAGAAGCTGAAGCAGAACCTCAGCAGCTGAGCCAGAGTGTCTGAAGAAGCTGAAGCAGATCCTCAGCAGCTGAGCCAGAGCGTCTGATGAAGCCGAAGCAGAACCTCAGCAGCTGAGCAAGAGAGTCTGATGAAGCCGAAAAAGAACCTCAGCAGCTGAACCAGAGTGTCTGATGAAGCCGAAGCAGAACCTCAGCAGCTGAACCAGAGTGTCTGATGAAGCCGAAGCAGAACCTCAGCAGCTGAACCAGAGAGTCTGATGAAGCCGAAGCAAAACCTCAGCAGCTGTACCAGAGTGTCTGATGAAGCCGAAGCAGAACATCAGCAGCTGAACCAGAGTGTCTGATGAAGCCGAAGCAGAACATCAGCAGCTGAACCAGAGTGTCTGATGAAGCCGAAGCAGAACCTCAGCAGCTGAGCCAGAGTGTCTGATGAAGCCGAAGAAAAACCTCAGCAGCTGAACCAGAGTGTCTGATGAAGCCGAAGCAGAACCTCAGCAGCTGAACCAGAGTGTCTGATGAAGCCGAAAAAACCTCAGCAGCTGAGCAAGAGAGTCTGATGAAGCCAAAAAAGAACCTTAGCACTGAGCCAGAGAGTCTGATGAAGCCGAAAAAGAACCTCAGCAGCTGAACCAGAGTGTCTGATGAAGCCGAAGCAGAACCTCAGCAGCTGAGCCAGAGAGTCTGATGA
>JBBPBX010027348.1:0-16000 GCA_038048925.1 Garcialebias charrua | reverse complement strand
AATCAAAACCTCAGCAGCTCAGCCAGAGAGTCTGATGAAGCCGAAAAAGAACCTCAGCAGCTGAACCAGAGTGTCTAATGAAGCCGAAACAGAACCTCAGCAGCTGAGCCAGAGTGTCTGATGAAGCCGAAGCAAAACCTCAGCAGCTGAGCCAGAGAGTCTGATGAAGCCGAAAAAGAACCTCAGCAGCTGAACCAGAGTGTCTGATGAAGCCGAAACAGAACCTCAGCAGCTGAGCCAGAGTGTCTGATGAAGCCGAAAAAGAACCTCAGCAGCTGAACCAGAGTGTCTGATGAAGCCGAAAAAGAACCTCAGCAGCTGAGCCAGAGAGTCTGATGAAGCCGAAAAAGAACCTCAGCAGCTGAGCCAGAGAGTCTGATGAAGCCGAAACAGAACCTCAGCAACTGAGCCAGAGAGTCTGATGAAGCCGAAACAGAACCTCAGCATCTAAGCCATAGTAGCCGAAGCAAAACCTTAGCAACTTGAGCTAAAGTGTCTGATGAAGTCGAAATAGAACCTCAGCAGCTGAGCCAAAGTGTCTGAAGAAGCTGAAGCAGATCCTCAGCAGCTGAACCAGAGAGTCTGATTAAACGGAAGCAGAACCTCAGAAGCTGAGCAAGAGAGTCTGATGAAGCCGAAAAAGAACCTTAGCAGCTGAACCAGAGTGTCTGATGAAGCCGAAGCAGAACCTCAGCAGCTGAACCAGAGTGTCTGATGAAGCCGAAGCAGAACCTCAGCAGCTGAACCAGAGAGTCGTATGAAGCCGAAGCAAAACCTCAGCAGCTGAACCAGAGTGTCTGATGAAGCCGAAGCAGAACATCAGCAACTGAACCAGAGAGTCTGATGAAGCCGAAGAAGAACATCAGCAGCTGAACCAGAGAGTCTGATGAAGCCGAAGCAAAACCTCAGCAGCTGAACTAGAGTGTCTGATGAAGCCGAAGCAGAACATCAGCAGCTGAGCCAGAGTGTCTGATGAAGCCGAAGAAAAACCTTAGCAACTGAACCAGAGTGTCTGATGAAGCCGAAGCAGAACCTCAGCAGCTGAGCCAGAGTGTCAGATGAAGCCGAAGAAAAACCTCAGCAGCTGAGCAAGAGAGTCTGATGAAGCCGAAAAAGAACCTCAGCAGCTGAGCCAGAGTGTCTGATGAAGCCGAAACAGAACCTTAGCAACTGAGCCAGAGAGTCTGATGAAGCCGAAACAGAACCTCAGCAGCTGAGACAGAGAGTCTGATGAGGCCGAAACAGAACCTCAGCAGCTAAGCCATAGTAGCCGAAGCAGAACCTCAGCAGCTGAGCTAGATTGTCTGATGAAGCCGAAGCAAAACCTCAGCAGCTTGAGCTAAAGTGTCTGATGAAGCCGAAGCTGAAACTTAGTAGCTAACCCAGAGTAGCCGAAGTAGAACCTAATCAGCTAAGCTAGATTTTCCGATGAAGCCGAAGCAAAACCACAGCAGCTGATCCAGAGTGTCTGATGAAGTCGAATCAAAACCTCAGCAGCTGAGCCAGAGAGTCTGATTAAGCTGAAAAAGAACCTCAGCAGCTGAGCCAGAGAGTCTGATGAAGCCGAAAAAGAACCTCAGCAGCTGAGCCACAGTGTCTTATGAAGCCGAAACAGAACCTCAGCAGCTGAGCCAGAGAGTCTGATGAAGCCGAAACAGAACCTCAGCAGCTAAGCCAGAGTAGCCAAAGCAGAACCTCAGCAGCTGAGCCAGAGAGTCTGATGAAGCCAAAACAGAACCTCAGCAGCTGAGCCAGAGTGTGTGATGAAGCCGAAGCAGAACCTCCGCAGCTAAGCCAGAGTAGCTAAAGCAGAACCTCAGCAGCTGAGCTAGATTGTCCGATGAAGCTGAAGCAAAACCTCAGCAGCTTGAGCTAAAGTGTCTGATGAAGTCGAAATAGAACCTCAGCAGCTGAGCCAGAGTGTCTGAAGAAGCTGAAGCAGATCCTCAGCAGCTGAGCCAGAGAGTCTGATTAAGCCGAAGCAGAACCTCAGCAGCTGAGCCAGAGAGTCTGATGAAGCCGAAGAAGAACATCAGCAGCTGAACCAGAGTGTCTGATGAAGCCGAAGCAGAACATCAGCAGCTGAATCAGAGAGTCTGATGAAGCCGAAGAAGAACATCAGCAGCTGAACCAGAGAGTCTGATGAAGCCGAAGCAAAACCTCAGCAGCTGAACTAGAGTGTCTGATGAAGCTGAAGCAGAACATCAGCAGCTGAGCCAGAGTGTCAGATGAAGCCGAAGAAAAACCTCAGCAGCTGAACCAGAGTGTCTGATGAAGCCGAAGTAGAACCTAAGCAGCTGATCCAGAGTGTCTGATGAAGCCGAAGAAAAACCTCAGCAGCTGAGCTAGAGTGCCTGAAGAAGCCAAATCAGAACCTCAGCAGCTGAGCCAGAGTGTCTGACGAAGCCGAAGCAGAACCTCAGCAGCTGAGCCAGAGTGTCTGATGAAGCTGAAGAAGAACCTCAGCAGCTAAGCCAGAGTGTCTGATGAAGCCGAAAAGAACCTCAGCAGCTGAGCCAGAGTGTCTGATGAAGCTGAAGAAGAACCTCAGCAGCTGAGCCAGAGAGTCTGATGAAGCCGAAAAGAACCTCAGCAGCTGAGCCAGAGTGTCTGATGAAGCCAAAGCAAAACCTCAGCAGCTGAGCCAGAGTGTCTGATGAAGCCGAAGTTGAACCTAAGCAGCTGAGCCAGAGTGTCTGATGAAGCTGAAGAAGAACCTCAGCAGCTGAACCAGAGTGTCTGATGAAGCCGAAAAAGAACCTCAGCAGCTGAGCCACAGAGTCTGATGAAGCCGAAACAGAACCTCAGCAGCTAAGCCAGAGTAGCCAAAACAGAACCTCAGCAGCTGAGCCAGAGTGTGTGATGAAGCCGAAGCAGAACCTCCGCAGCTAAGCCAGAGTAGCTAAAGCAGAACCTCAGCAGCTGAGCTAGATTGTCCGATGAAGCTGAAGCAAAACCTTAGCAGCTTGAGCTAAAGTGTCTGATGAAGTCGAAATAGAACCTCAGCAGCTGAGCCAGAGAGTCTGATTAAGCCGAAGCAGAACCTCAGCAGCTGAGCCAGAGTGTCTGATGAAGCCGAAGCAGAACATAAGCAGCTGAACCAGAGAGTCTGATGAAGCCGAAGAAGAACATCAGCAGCTGAACCAGAGAGTCTGATGAAGCCGAAGCAAAACCTCAGCAGCTGAACCAGAGTGTCTGATGAAGCCGAAGCAGAACATCAGCAGCTGAATCAGAGAGTCTGATGAAGCCGAAGAAGAACATCAGCAGCTGAACCAGAGAGTCTGATGAAGCCGAAGCAAAACCTCAGCAGCTGAACTAGAGTGTCTGATGAAGCTGAAGCAGAACATCAGCAGCTGAGCCAGAGCGTCAGATGAAGCCGAAGAAAAACCTCAGCAGCTGAACCAGAGTGTCTGATGAAGCCGAAGTAGAACCTAAGCAGCTGATCCAGAGTGTCTGATGAAGCCGAAGAAAAACCTCAGCAGCTGAGCTAGAGTGCCTGAAGAAGCCAAATCAGAACCTCAGCAGCTGAGCCAGAGTGTCTGACGAAGCCGAAGCAGAACCTCAGCAGCTGAGCCAGAGTGTCTGATGAAGCTGAAGAAGAACCTCAGCAGCTAAGCCAGAGTGTCTGATGAAGCTGAAGAAGAACCTCAGCAGCTGAGCCAGAGAGTCTGATGAAGCCGAAAAAGAACCTCAGCAGCTGAGCCAGAGTGTCTGATGAAGCCGAAACAGAACCTCAGCAGCTGAGCCAGAGTGTCTGATGAAGCCGAAAAAGAACCTCAGCAGCTGAACCAGAGTGTCTGATGAAGCCGAAAAAGAACCTCAGCAGCTGAGCCACAGAGTCTGATGAAGCCGAAAAAGAACCTCAGCAGCTGAGCCAGAGAGTCTGATGAAGCCGAAAAAGAACCTCAGCAGCTGAGCCAGAGAGTCTGATGAAGCCGAAAAAGAACCTCAGCAGCTGAGCCAGAGTGTCTGATGAAGCCGAAACAGAACCTCAGCAGCTGAGCCAGAGAGTCTGATGAAGCCGAAACAGAACCTCAGCAGCTGAGACAGAGAGTCTGATGAAGCCGAAAAAGAACCTCAGCAGCTGAGCCACAGTGTCTGATGAAGCCGAAACAGAACCTCAGCAGCTGAGCCAGAGAGTCTACTATAGCCGAAACAGAACCTTAGCAGCTGAGCCAGAGAGTCTGATGAAGCCGAAACAGAACCTCAGCAGCTAAGCCATATTAGCCGAAGCAGAACCTCAGCAAATGAGCTAGATTGTCTGATGAAGCCAAAGCAAAACCTTAGTAGCTAACCCAGAGTAGCCGAAGTAGAACCTCAGCAGCTGAGCTAGATTTTCCGAGGAAATCGAAGCAAAACCACAGCAGCTGAGCCAGAGTGTCTGATGAAGCCAAATCAAAACCTCAGCAGCTGAGCCAGAGAGTCTGATGAAGCAGAAAATGAACCTCAGCAGATGAACCAGAATGTCTGCTGAAGCCGAAACAGAACCTCAGCAGCTGAGCCAGAGTGTCTGATGAAGCCGAAAAAGACCCTCAGCAGCTGAACCAGAGTGTCTGATGAAGCCGAAAAAGAACCTCAGCAGCTGAGCCAGAGAGTCTGATGAAGCCGAAACAGAACCTCAGCAGCTGAGCCAGAGAGTCTGATGAAGCCGAAACAGAACCTCAGCAGCTGAGCCAGAGTGTGTGATGAAGCCGAAGCAGAACCTCAGCAGCTAAGCCAGAGTATCCAAAGCAGAACCTAAGCAGCTGAGCTAGATTGTCCGATGAAGCCGAAGCAAAACCTCAGCAGCTTGAGCTAAAGTGTCTGATGAAGCCGAAATAGAACCTCAGCAGCTGAGCCACAGTGTCTGAAGAAGCTGAAGCAGAACCTCAGCAGCTGAGCCAGAGTGTCTGAAGAAGCTGAAGCAGATCCTCAGCAGCTGAGCCAGAGCGTCTGATTAAGCCGAAGCAGAACCTCAGCAGCTGAGCAAGAGAGTCTGATGAAGCCGAAAAAGAACCTCAGCAGCTGAACCAGAGTGTCTGATGAAGCCGAAGCAGAACCTCAGCAGCTGAACCAGAGTGTCTGATGAAGCCGAAGCAGAACCTCAGCAGCTGAACCAGAGAGTCTGATGAAGCCGAAGCAAAACCTCAGCAGCTGAACCAGAGTGTCTGATGAAGCCGAAGCAGAACATCAGCAGCTGAACTAGAGTGTCTGATGAAGCCGAAGCAGAACATCAGCAGCTGAACCAGAGTGTCTGATGAAGCCGAAGAAAAACCTCAGCAGCTGAACCAGAGTGTCTGATGAAGCCGAAGCAGAACCTCAGCAGCTGAACCAGAGTGTCTGATGAAACCGAAATAGAACCTCAGCAGCTGAGCCACAGTGTCTGATGAAGCCGAAGAAAAACCTCAGCAGCTGAGCAAGAGAGTCTGATGAAGCCAAAAAAGAACCTTAGCAACTGAGCCAGAGAGTCTGATGAAGCCGAAAAAGAACCTCAGCAGCTGAACCAGAGTGTCTGATGAAGCCGAAGCAGAACCTCAGCAGCTGAACCAGAGTGTCTGATGAAGCCGAAGCAGAACCTCAGCAGCTGAACCAGAGAGTCTGATGAAGCCGAAGCAAAACCTCAGCAGCTGAACCAGAATGTCTGATGAAGCCGAAGCAGAACATCAGCAGCTGAACCAGAGTGTCTGATGAAACCGAAAAAGAACATCAGCAGCTGAACCAGAGAGTCTGATGAAGCCGAAGCAAAACCTCAGCAGCTGAACCAGAATGTCTGATGAAGCCGAAGCAGAACCTCAGCAGCTGAACCAGAGTGTCTGATGAAGCCGAAGCAAAACCTCAGCAGCTGAACCAGAGTGTCTGATGAAGCCGAAGCAAAACCTCAGCAGCTGAGCCAGAGTCTGATGAAGCCGAAAAAGAACCTCAGCAGCTGAGCCACAGTGTCTGAAGAAGCTGAAGCAGAACCTCAGCAGCTGAACCAGAGAGTCTGATTAAGCCGAAGCAGAACCTCAGCAGCTGAGCCACAGTGTCTGAAGAAGCTGAAGCAGAACCTCAGCAGCTGAACCAGAGAGTCTGATTAAGCCGAAGCAGAACCTCAGCAACTGAGCAAGAGAGTCTGATGAAGCCGAAAAAGAACCTCAGCAGCTGAACCAGAGTGTCTGATGAAGCCGAAAGAACCTCAGCAGCTGAGCCAGAGAGTCTGATTAAGCCGAAGCAGAACCTCAGCAGCTGAGCAAGAGAGTCTGATGAAGCCGAAAAAGAACCTCAGCAGCTGAACCAGAGTGTCTGATGAAGCCGAAGCAGAACCTCAGCAGCTGAACCAGAGAGTCTGATGAAGCCGAAGCAAAACCTCAGCAGCTGAACCAGAGTGTCTGATGAAGCCGAAGCAGAACATCAGCAGCTGAACCAGAGAGTCTGATGAAGCCGAAGAAGAACATCAGCAGCTGAACCAGAGAGTCTGATGAAGCCGAAGCAAAACCTCAGCAGCTGAACTAGAGTGTCTGATGAAGCCGAAGCAGAACCTCAGCAGCTGAGCCAGAGTGTCTGATGAAGCCGAAGAAAAACCTCAGCAACTGAACCAGAGTGTCTGATGAAGCCGAAGTAGAACCTAAGCAGCTGATCCAGAGTGTCTGATGAAGCCGAAGAAAAACCTCAGCAGCTGAGCTAGAGTGCTGAAGAAGCCGAAGCAGAACCTCAGCAGCTGAGCCAGAGTGTCTGATGAAGCCGAAGCAGAACCTCAGCAGCTGAGCCAGAGAGTCTGATGAAGCCGAAAAAGAACCTCAGCAGCTGAGTCAGAGTGTCTGATGAAGCCGAAAAAGAACCTCAGCAGCTGAGCCAGAGTGTCTGATGAAGCCGAAAAAGAACCTCAGCAGCTAAGGCAGAGTGTCTGATGAAGCCGAAGCAAAACCTCAGCAGCTGAGCCAGAGAGTCTGATGAAGCCGAAGCAAAACCTCAGCAGCTGAGCCAGAGTGTCTGAAGAAGCCGAAGCAGAACCTTAGTAGCTAAGCCAGAGTAGCCGAAGTAGAACCTCAGCAGCTGAGCTAGATTGTCCGATGAAGCCGAAGCAAAACCTCAGCAGCTGAGCCAGAGTGTCTGATGAAGCCGAATCAAAACCTCAGCAGCTGAGCCAGAGAGTCTGATGAAGCCGAAAAAGAACCTCAGCAGCTGAACCAGAGTGTCTGATGAAGCCGAAAAAGAACCTCAGCAGCTGAGCCAGAGTGTCTGATGAAGCCGAAAAAGAACCTCAGCAGCTGAACCAGAGTGTCTGATGAAGCCGAAAAAGAACCTCAGCAGCTGAGCCAGAGAGTCTGATGAAGCCGAAAAAGAACCTCAGCAGCTGAGCCAGAGTGTCTGATGAAGCCGAAAAAGAACCTCAGCAGCTGAGCCAGAGAGTCTGATGAAGCCGAAACAGAACCTCAGCAGCTGAGCCAGAGAGTCTGATGAAGCCGAAAAAGAACCTCAGCAGCTGAGCCAGAGTGTCTGATGAAGCCGAAAAAGAACCTCAGCAGCTGAGCCAGAGTGTCTGATGAAGCCGAAAAAGAACCTCAGCAGCTAAGCCAGAGTGTCTGATGAAGCCGAAAAAAAACCTCAGCAGCTGAGCCAGAGAGTCTGATGAAGCCGAAGCAAAACCTCAGCAGCTGAGCCAGAGTGTCTGAAGAAGCCGAAGCAGAACCTTAGTAGCTGAGCCAGATTGTCCGATGAAGCCGAAGCAAAACCTCAGCAGCTGAGCCAGAGTGGCTGATGAAGCCGAATCAAAACCTCAGCAGCTGAGCCAGAGAGTCTGATGAAGCCGAAAAAGAACCTCAGCAGCTAAGCCAGAGAGTCTGATGAAGCCGAAAAAGAACCTCAGCAGCTGATCCAGAGTGTGTGATGAAGCCGAAGCAGAACCTCAGCAGCTAAGCCATAGTAGCCGAAGCAGAACCTCAGCAGCTGAGCTAGATTGTCTGATGAAGCCGAAGCAAAACCTCAGCAGCTTGAGCTAAAGTGTCTGATGAAGCCGAAATAGAACCTCAGCAGCTGAGCCACAGTGTCTGAAAAAGCTGAAGCAGAACCTCAGCAGCTGAACCAGAGAGTCTGATTAAGCTGAAGCAGAACCTCAGCAGCTGAGCCAGAGCGTCTGATGAAGCTGAAGCAAAACCTCAGCAGCTTGAGCTAAAGTGTCTGATGAAGCCGAAATAGAACCGCAGCAGCTGAGCCAGAGTGTCTGAAGAAGCTGAAGCAGAACCTCCGCAGCTAAGCCAGAGTCTGATTAAGCCGAAGCAGAACCTCAGCAGCTGAGCAAGAGTGTCTGATGAAGCCGAAAAAGAACCTTAGCAGCTGAGCCAGAGTGTCTGTTGAAATTGAAGCAGAACCTCAGCAGCTCAGCCAGAGTGTCTGATGAAGCCGAAAAAGAACCTCAGCAACTGAGCCAGAGAGTCTGATGAAGCCGAAAAAGAACATCAGCAGCTGAACCAGAGTGTCTGATGAAGCTGAAAAAGAACCTCAGCAGCTGAGCCAGAGTGTCTGATGAAGCCGAAAAAGAACCTCAGCAGCTGAGCCAGAGAGTCTGATGAAGCCGAAGCAGAACCTCAGCAGCTGAGCCAGAGAGTCTGATGAAGCCGAAGCAGAACCTCAGCAGCTGAGCCAGAGTGTCTGATGAAGCCGAAGCAAAACCTCAGCAGCTGAACCAGAGTGTCTGATGAAGCCGAAGCAGAACCTCAGCAGCTGAGCCAGAGTGTCTGATGAAGCCGAAGAAGAACCTCAGCAGCTGAGCCAGAGTGTCTGATGAAGCCGAAGCAAAACCTCAGCAGCTGAACCAGAGTGTCTGATGAAGCCGAAGCAGAACCTCAGCAGCTGAGCCAGAGTGTCTGATGAAGCCGAAGCAAAACCTCAGCAGCTGAACCAGAGTGTCTGATGAAGCCGAAGCAGAACCTCAGCAGCTGAGCCAGAGTGTCTGATGAAGCCGAAGCAAAACCTCAGCAGCTGAACCAGAGTGTCTGATGAAGCCGAAGCAGAACCTCAGCAGCTGAACCAGAGTGTCTGATGAAGCCGAAGCAGAACCTCAGCAGCTGAGCCAGAGTGTCTGATGAAGCCGAAGAAAAACCTCAGCAGCTGAGCCAGAGTGTCTGATGAAGCCGAAGCAGAACCTCAGCAGCTGAGCCAGAGTGTCTGATGAAGCCGAAGCAGAACCTCAGCAGCTGAGCCAGAGTGTCTGATGAAGCCGAAGCAGAACCTCAGCAGCTGAGCCAGAGTGTCTGATGAAGCTGAAGAAGAACCTCAGCAGCTGAGCCAGAGTGTCTGATGAAGCTGAAGAAGAACCTCAGCAGCTGAGCCAGAGAGTCTGATGAAGCCGAAAAAGAACCTCAGCAGCTGAGCCAGAGTGTCTGATGAAGCCGAAAAAGAACCTCAGCAGCTGAGCCAGAGTGTCTGATGAAGCCGAAAAAGAACCTCAGCAGCTGAGCCAGAGTGTCTGATGAAGCCGAAAAAGAACCTCAGCAGCTGAGCCAGAGTGTCTGATGAAGCCGAAGAAAGAACCTCAGCAGCTGAGCCAGAGAGTCTGATGAAGCCGAAAAAGAACCTCAGCAGCTGAGCCAGAGAGTCTGATGAAGCCGAAAAAGAACCTCAGCAGCTGAGCCAGAGTGTCTGATGAAGCCGAAAAAGAACCTCAGCAGCTGAGCCAGAGAGTCTGATGAAGCCGAAAAAGAACCTCAGCAGCTGAGCCAGAGAGTCTGATGAAGCCGAAAAAGAACCTCAGCAGCTGAGCCAGAGAGGTCTGATGAAGCTGAAGCAGAACCTCAGCAGCTGAGCCAGAGAGTCTGATGAAGCTGAAGCAGAACCTCAGCAGCTGAGCCAGAGAGTCTGATGAAGCCGAAGCAAAACCTCAGCAGCTGAGCCAGAGAGTCTGATGAAGCCGAAAAAGGACCTCAGCAGCTGAGCCAGATTGTCTGAAGAAGCCGAAGCAGAACCTCAGCAGCTGAGCCAGAGCGTCTGAAGAAGCCAAAAAAGAACCTCAGCAGCTTGAGCTAAAGTGTCTGATGAAGCCGAAGCAGAACCTCAGCAGCTGAGCTCAATTTTCATTCCTCCATGGTAAATGGTAAATTGAGCTTACTTATATAACGCTTTCCAACCCCCTTTGAGGGGCCCCAAAATGTTTCATAGTACCAACCATCCACCCATTCATACATACATTCATACACCGGTAGCCGTGCCTACACTATGATTGATATTTTTTCTGAATCAAGAATTTTTTTTACAACTTCTTTTTTTTCCTGTTCAACCTCAGCAAGAGTGGTGTTTTACTATAACCGCGGTCAAGTACGGTAAAAGCTAACAGTAACTGCTATCAGCAAGCTAACAGCTAATCTCAACGGTTATTTTCTAAAACATTACAAATACTACAATGCAACGGGCGGTGCGCGGCATTAAAAAGGAAAGATAAAGATAAAACTACATCTACAGGCTTGCACAAAGACACAATGTTGGCCACAACCAGCAGTCCTCAGATTTGCTCCCCATCTGCTCCTGCTACAGATGTACCTGCCTCTGAGCATAATTCCACTTTGCACTTTGAGATTTTTACTAATGAAAAGTGCATTATAAATTGAATCTATTATTATTATTATTAATTACATCGATCCCTTCACGGACAGGCAGAGCCCTGATTTGTCTCCTCTACCGGATTCTAACCCTGATACCCCTGCTAAACCAGATGAAAAGAAACTGAAAGGAGACTTATCTTTCTCGCAGTTGCAAGATAATATTGCTAAAATAATCAATGACCACTCTGATAAACTAGAAAATATGGTCAACCATAACACCATTCGCATCAATGCTCTGAAGAAATCGATTGACTTTATATTTACGGAGATTGAAATATTAAAAACTGAGGTGAAAGCCACGAGCTCCATATCAAAAACACTGTCCAGAAGCTGTCTGAAGTCTAAATGAGAGTCAACGAGACCGAGCGGTATCAACGTAGATGGAACTTAAGACTGCACGGAATCCCAGAGGAAAAACAAGAAAACATTAAAGCCAAAGTTACTGACATTGCTCATCGTCTGGGTCGCTTCAACGACCAGCAGAGGGTACCAAGGACCACTATCATCCGCTTCACCAACAGAACGTGACCTGGTGTGGAGAATAGCTAAGAGCAGCAAGTTTCTCAAAGGAAAGCGGCTGAGATTTACTGAGGATCTCACCACGGCTGACAAGGCATTGCGGGAAGAACTGTGGCCATTAATTGAGGCAGCCAGGAAGGAAGGAAAAATGGCACATTTTGCTGGAGTCCGTGTAATTGAATTAATTGTGTATTGAAGGAAAAGAGATACGGCCACCGCGGTCCCCATCTGGACAGAATTCTACACCTGTCCAAATGGACACAACAAGCCCTTCATAAATAAGGTTTCAGGGACTGTATAAGGTTTACAACAGGGGTGGCCAGCCAATAGGGGCGCCAGGGCCACTGGAAATTCTGGACCATGTTACATTGAAGACTTTTAAAAAAATTAATAAAAATGAAATAATAAAATAAAAATATTTCAAAATATATGCATATATGTTTTTAGTTGTGTAGGATAAATATTTTATGAGTAATGATGAGTTATATTGTTTGTTTCAAAAAACGTTTTCTGATTGGTGCCGTATTTCCTGTTTTGGGGGCGTAGGGAGCTTATCCATAGACTCTCATTATAAGTGGTACATGCGCAGTTATTCCACGACGTTACAAAACTATGGGTAGATGCTGTGCACCTTTTTCTACGCCCTGGACACGTCCAACGTGAGCTCTACCTACCGATAGCGTGTTTCCGGACGTTTATTTGTTTAATTAATTTCTTCTTTTTTTTGTCTGGAAAATTAGCCGTATGGTCAGTGACTCAAGCAGGCTTGCTCAGGTCAGTTCTAAATAATTGAAAGCCCTTTATCTAATGTCTATTTGGATTTCTGACTGATATGCCTCTCAAATTAGATGGCTGTTTGTGAAAGATGACTATTTATTCTAAAAGTGGCAACTGACGATTTTTTGGAGCTAACATGCTAATGCTAGCCTTTATCTAAGCTTATATTATTATATTACCATTCCTGACTGATATCCTCTCCACTTTATGGTGGCTCTGTTTGTGATAAAAGCCTTCAGCTGACTGTTTATTCTAGAAGTGGCAACTGGTTTGGTTTGTTTTTGTCTTTGTTTGTTTGTGGAGTTAGGTTGCCAGCGCAGGTTATTGTACAGTATTGGACTCTGATGGCTACATTTATTTTAATTTGCTTATAAAAATGATCAAACATTAATAATTTTATATTCTAAATGTCTTTATAATAATAATAATAATCACTTTATTTAAAAGCACCTTTCAGGACACCCAAGGACACTTAACAAGCAAATACAGTTCAAACATTATCAGTGACAAATTGAAATATAAAATACATAAAGATTATAAAATACAAAATAATAAAAATACATTTAGTAAAGTTAATGATAAGCTAGTCTAAAGAGATGTGTTTTCAGGGCTGTCTTGAACAGAGAAAGGGAGGTGGTGTTTCGAAGGTCTGGCGGTAGAGCGTTCCAGAGGTGAGGGGCAGAGCAGGTGAAGGCCCTGCTCCCCATGGTGGAGAGGTGGGCAGAGGGTACATGGAGATGTAGCGAAGAGGAGGATCTGAGAGAGCGTGATGGGATGGAGATTTGTAGGAGGTCAGATAGATAAGGAGGGGCAAGGTTGTGGATAGATTTGAACGTGAGAAGTAGAATTTTGAAGATGATGCGTGATTTAACCGGGAGCCAGTGGAGCTGCTGCAGGACAGGAGTGATGTGATTATAGTAGGAGGTTTGAGTGATGACACGGGCAGCTGAGTTCTGGACCATCTGTAACTTGTGGAGAGATTTGTTGGGGAGGCCATAGAGAAGGGAGTTGCAGTAATCGATACGGGAAGTCACAAGACTGTGCACCAGGATGGCTGTGGAGCAGGGTGTGAGAGAAGGACGGAGACGGTTAATATTACGGAGGTGGAAATAGGCAGACCGAGTAATATTGTTGATGTGTGAAGTGAAGGAGAGAGTGGTGTCGAGGATGACACCGAGACTCTTGACCTGAGGGGAGGGGGATAGCAGAGAGTTGTTAAGGGGGACGAGAAGATGTTCTGATTTTGAAATAGAGTTTTTGGTACCAACAAGAATGATTTCTGTTTTGTTGCTGTTTAGTTGAAGGAAATTGTTAGAAAACCAGTGATTTAGCTCATTGAGACAGTCGGTGAGGATGGAGGGTGGGTGGGTGGAGTTTGGTTTTGATGACAAGTAGAGCTGTGTGTCATCAGCATAACAGTGGAAATGGACGCCGTATTTGCGGAAGATGTGACCTAGTGTCACGGTATGGTGTGGTATGTGAGGGATGAGTCCCGTGGTGCAGACAGGCAGACTTCAGAGGCAATAGTAAAATCAAAATCCTTTAATAAGTGGAAAACAAAACAACTGACGTGGTAGTTACAAAACAATACGGACGTTCTAACTGAGGCTGGAATACTAACACTGAAACATGTAAACGAGATGTACTCACAGACCAGGAGCTGGGGAACGACACACCAGGGTAACAGGGACAATGACCCGACAATGAGACACACACGACTGCTGACTGATATACACGGCTTAATTAACGATGAACACAAAACACCTGAGACGCTGAGCTGACAGACCAACAGAGGAACAGACAGGATGTAAGGAGGGGACGGAGCCAATCCTTATAGTACTCCCCCCTCAAAGACGCCCCCCGGCGTCCCAAAAGAACACCCCCCAAAAAAATTGGGATGGCAGAGGGAGGAACCGTAAGGACGGCGGGCACGAGAAAACAAGGACAGGGGACAAAACACAAGGACAACAAACCAAAAACCGACAGGAACAGGACCTGGGACAAAAGCTAAACACAAAAACAAAACTAGAACACTAACGAGCGGCCAAAAAACGAGGCCAAGACGTCGACCTCGGGCAAGGACCCCTCAGGTGGACGACCGGGAGACTGTCCATTGCGCAGGACCCCCTCCTGTGGATGACCAGAAGGCAGTCCATCCTGCAGAGACACCTCAGGCGGGCGTCCCGGGGGCCGTCCATCGAGCAGGAGCTTCCGTCGATGACGAGCCCTCAGGACCGTCGAAGACGAGGGTGGAACCCTCCAGGACCTACCCAGAACAGGAGCTCCCTCATGCGGCGCAGCGGCGCCAAGCGTTGAGACGTCCTCGAGCGGTGGTGAGACGTCCTCGAATGGCACATGGACCTATCAGGAGAAAGAAACGTGAGGAGCCCCCTCTAGGGACCCCTCGAGACTTGAAATGAGAGGAGGTCCCTCCTAGGATCCCTCGAGACTGGACACGAGAGGAGGTCCCTCCTGAGACCCCTCGAGACTGGACACGAGAGGAGGTCCCTCCTGGGACCCCTCGAGACTGGACACGAGAGGAGGTCCCTCCTGGGACCCCTCGAGACTGGACACGAGAGGAGGTCCCTCCTGGGACCCCTCGAGACTGGACACGAGAGGAGGTCCCTCCTGGGACCCCTCGAGACTGGACACGAGAGGAGGTCCCTCCTGGGACCCCTCGAGACTGGACACGAGAGGAGGTCCCTCCTGGGACCCCTCGAGACTGGACACGAGAGGAGGTCCCTCCTGGGACCCCTCGAGACTGGACACGAGAGGAGGTCCCTCCTGGGACCCCTCGAGACTGGACACGAGAGGAGGTCCCTCCTAGGACCCCTCGAGACTGGATACGAGAGGAGGTCCCTCCTGAGACCCCTCGAGACTGGATACGTGAGAGGGTCCCTCCAGGGACCCCTCAAGACTGGATACGTGAAGGGATCCCTCCAGGGACCCCTCAAGACAGCAGTAGATATGGGTGGCACCCTCCAGGGCTCACCCAGAACAGGCAACGTGAGGGGCTCTCTCCTGAGACCCCTCTGGACAGCAGTAGATATGGGAGGCGTCCTCCAGGACCCTCTCGGTACAGGCAACGTGAAGGGCTCCCTCCAGGGACCCCTCCGAACAGGAAACGTGAGTCGAGATGACCTCAAACGTAGTGCGAAGACCCTTCATCGACATGGAGGCATCAGCTGTAAGTGGACCCTCCATGGACGTGGAGGCGTCAGCGATGAGTGTAACCTTCATGGACGTGGAGGCGTCAGCGATGAGTGGACCCTCCATCGACGTGGAGGCGTCAGCGATGAGTGGACCCTCCATCGACGTGGAGGCGTCAGCGATGAGTGGACCCTCCATCCACGTGGAGGCGTCAGCGACGAGTGGACCCTTCATCGTCGTGGAGGCGTCCCTCCTGCCGGGACCCTCTGAAGAGGCGAAGGCGTCCGTCGCACCGGGACCCTCTGTAGAGGCGGAGGCGTCCGTTGCGCCAGGATCCCCCAAAGGCGAGGAACCAGGAGACAAGGAACCAGGCGAAGCGTCGTCAGACGAGGCTTCAGTGGCCGAAGAGTCTGTGGGTGATGCTCCTGACGTAACGTCCTCTGTAGGCAAAGTAGGACCTGTAGGTGCAGCACCCCCTGGTGCCACAGGTAGGATAGTACCCTCTGGAGATGCCACAGGCTAGACAGCATCCTCTGGTGCCACAGGCAGAACAGCACCCTCTGTTGCCGTAGAGCATACAGTGTCAGCACCCTCCATCTTGGCTTTAGCCTCTTCCTACAGTGTTCTAGCCAAAGACAAAATCTGGAGGAAACCTGAGTCAATCACAGAACAAGGACTGTTAATAATAATGTCATCAATAATAGAGTATGTCTTGTATTTATAATGGAGGTCCGGGTTATTGATAGCAGCATTAATTAGTCTTTTTATCTGCTGGAAAATGTGATTGGCCTCCTCAGATCTCTGTCCCACAGCGACCCCTGTGGTCGAGGTGGGATCTGTCCACCCTTCAGTGTGTCCTGCAGGCTCTTCCTATGTGAGTCCTGCAGGAGTAGCGACCCCTGTGGTCGAAGTGTGAACAGGCTGCTCCCTTTGTGGAGGAGTCTTGTGAGACCGCTTCCTTTCAGCTGTGTGAGTGCGTGCAGGAGTCTCCGTGACTCCTG
>JBBPBX010027347.1:25186-37361 GCA_038048925.1 Garcialebias charrua | reverse complement strand
TCAGTTATGTATAGAGCTCAAAATAATGCATTACCTTTAAATATCCAAATGCACTTTGTTAAAAGACAAAGTTGTTATAATCTTAAGGGAACAGAGTTGTTTGTAAAACCACAATTCAGAACCAGTTTGAAGGGACGTTCTACCTCAATCCAGGGAATTAGATTATGGAATGGCTTGGAGAATGTAGTTAAAAATGCCAAGTCAATGTTTACATTTAAAAAAATGATCAAAACAAATGTGTTAAAAAAATATATGTGAAATAACGTAATGTGTATTGTATTAGTTAGAAAATTAGAAAGAGTTAGTCATTTTGTACTGTTGGTTAAAGAATATTATTGTTTAACCTGATTGTTGGAAAAAATTGGTTGAAGATTATTATTGTTTACATGGTTTGACTACTGTTGTTTAATCTGATTGTTGGAGATAAGGGGCAGATATAATAAGATTTATTCTTCTTTCTGCTACCTTTCATTTTTTTACATTTTGTACACTATCATTATGAGATTGTCTTGTATTGTTTCTTTTGTAAAAAAAATGAACAAATTTAATAAACATAAACATAAACAACACCCAATGAACATAAGCATAAAATGAAATAATAAAAGTGTAATACTGTCCTGAGTTTTTGCATAGTAGTATAAAAAGTATAAAAAGTATATCAATAAAATAAACTGAAGGTTCTAGCATTGACATTTACAAAGAGTGGCACAGCAGCATATAAGTTAATGTACACAGCAGTAGTGGGCAACGCTAATTAAAAAATTAGTTCCACAATTTCTAAAACGCTTATTAATTTTTTTAGGTCCACAATTTCAAAAGCACAAATGTCTTATGAAAATTAGGGGAAGCTAATCTAATCCGCTATTTATATATTTATATATTATATATATATATATATATATATATATATATATTTATATATAGCCGGCAGCGTTATGCAAAATTTGCACTACACTGCCAACTGAAAAGTAACAAAAATGATCCTAAAAGGATGAAATTACAAAAATCAAAGGATTTATTTAATACTTTACGTACATATATTCTATTCGGCCACGAAATTAACAAAAAATAGAATGAACTTTTAATCCCTAAAACCACTTTTAAATCTCAAATACACGGGTGTGTCGCCACCGCATTTATACATAAAAGTAACCCAAATACATAAAACTAATGAGTCACCGTCGAATGGTCGACACAAAACACACAATAAAATCCTCCGGCCACGTTAATTTGGCTTGAAACAGCGGGGTTCTCTGCGGATTTATCCATTAGTAACCCAGCACAACCAACCAGCTGGACACAGAGTTGTTAGCGTCTATAGGTAGTCAACAGATTTAATGAAAAGTAACTAAAATACATAAAAATAACGACTCACCGTCAAATGGTCGACACAAAACACACAATAAAATCCTCCGGCCGCGTTAATTTGGCTTGAAACAGCGGGGTTCTCTGCGGATTTATGAAGACACCGAGCGCAGCCAGCTAGCCACAGAATTAGCCCCTGAGTTCACCTCTGACCCGGAAGATGTCAAGATGGAATAGTCCATTTTTAGTAGGGGGATAAAGAAATCGACCGTTTTTTTATTGCGTATTTAATGATCGTTTTCATCGTAACTATAATTATTTTTATGTTAAATGTACATTAACAAGCAGGATCAATGTTAGGGATGTAGGTGACTGGCCGGGGCGCGGCGGGGCCGGGGCCCCATGCTGATGGGATCCCCAGGCAACGGCATCATTTACCTACATGGTAGATCCGAGTCTGTTCTCCGCTCTGCCCCCCTCCCCCCTCCAACCCTTCCTCCTCTCTGCTCTTTATGGTGGGGAAAAAGGTAAAACAAGCAGCATAAGAGCTTGTAAATAAGTTATAATTAGTTATTAGCGGTACTGCATTTTAAATAAAAATAGCACAAATCCGCTTATGAATTATAAAAGTTAGTCAATCCACAAAAACGCTGACAAAAGTTTAGGTCCACTGTAAACGGATTAGCGCTTTAGCGCTCCCTAGCGGTCTGGCGCCCACCTTTGGTACACAGTATATGTATGAGGTATTTGATGTTGGTATATAGGCAAAGTGGCATATGCAGTGAGGCACATAAGGCACATTTGGCATCCTTAGATAAGGCTAGTCAGAGAATGCTGTATATGTATCAGCAGTAGTGTAGATAAAAGTAGTGTAAATGTAAACAGTAGTAATAAATGTAAAGCAGTAGTAATAAATGTAAACTGTATTAATAAATGTAAACAGTGAATGTAAACAGTAGTATGACTATAGGCAGTAATGTAATACAAACATTAGTGCAAATATGAGAAGTAGTGCAAACTGAATGAGCACATGACCGAGAGTTTAGTGAATAACCCGTTTGATGACACAGAGTCCAGTGTTAAAAACTTTGTGTTGAGTGGTAATGTGTGAGAAAGTTTTTTGTGTTAAGGCAGTTCAAATGGGAGGGGAGGCAGAGCAGGCAGAGTGTTTAGCATTCTGACTGCCTGATGAACAGAGCTGTCTCTCAGTCTACTGGTACGAGCCTGGAGACTCCTCAGTCTCCTCCCTGATGGCAGCAGTCTAAAGCGGCTGTGTAGTGGGTGTGTGGGATCACCTGCCATGCAGTGGGCTTTCCGAGTGAGGCGTTTGCTGTGTAAGTCCTGCAGTGAGGGCAAGGAGGTGCCGACGATCTTCTCAGCTGCTCTCACGATGCGCTGGAGGCTCTTGCGGCATGATGCAGTACATGCACCAAACCACACCGTGATGCAGCTGGTCAGGACACTTTCTATGGCACCCCTGTAGAAGGTGCACATGATGGGGGTTGAAGCTCCAGCCCTTTTCAGCTTGCGGAGAAAGTAGAGGCGCTGGTGAGCCTTCTTGGCCAGTGCTGCAGTGTTCCTGCTCCAGGACAGGTCCTTCGAGACGTGCACTCCCAGGAACTTGGTGCTGTCCACTCTCTCCACTGCGGTGCTGTTGATGGTCAGAGGGGCATGTTGTGCATCCCTCTTCCTGAAGTCCACGACAATCTCCTTTGTCTTCTCCACGTTGAGAGTGAGATTGTTGTGTCCGCACCACAAGGCCAAGCGGCTCACCTCGTTCCTGTAGTCCGTCTCATCGTTGTTGCTGATGAGACCTACCACTGTTGTGTCGTCCGCAAACTTGATGAAGTGGTTGGAGCTGTACGATGGTGTGCAGTCGTGTGTTAGCAGGGTGAATAGAAGGGGGCTCAGCACACATCCTTGTGGGGCCCCTGTGTTCAATGTGATGGTGCTAGATGTGTTACTCCCGATCCGTACTGTCTGTGGTCTCCCGGTCAGGAAGTCTAGCAGCCAGTTACACATTGAGGTGTTCAGCCCCAGACTGTCCAGTTTATGGATGAGCTGTTGGGGGATGATGGTGTTGAATGCCGAGCTGAAGTCGATGAACAGCATTCTAACATAAGAGTCCTTCGTGTCCAGATGTGTGAGAGCTGTGTGGAGGGCAGAGGAGATGGCATCGTCGGTTGAGCGATTAGGTCGGTATGCAAATTGGAAGGGATCCAGGGAGGCAGGGAGGACAGATGTGATGCTTTTCATGACTAGCCGTTCAAAGCACTTCATCAGGATGGGGGTGAGTGCTACTGGGCGATAGTCATTGAGGCATGCGGGCGTTGCCTTCTTTGGGACAGGGATGATGGTGGTGGCTTTGAAACAGGTGGGGACGATGGCCTGGCTTAGTGAGATGTTAAAGATGTCCGTGAAGACCGCTGCGAGTTCCCCTGCACAGTCCTTCAGCACACGACCAGGTATGTTGTCAGGACCAGAGGCCTTCCGGGCGTTAATCTTGATAAATGATCGCCTTACGCTGTCTGAGGACAGCGCCAGCACCTGGCCATCAGGAGAGGGGGGGAGTTTATGTGCAGGTGTGCTGTTACTTGCCTCAAACCGAGCAAAGAACTCATTCAGTTCATTCAGCGTAGAGGTTGAGCTGTCACAGGTCTGGGGGGATGGTTTGTAGTTTGTGATGGTCTGTATTCCCTGCCACAGACTGCGTGTATCCTTGCTGTCCTTGAAACGGTGAGCTATTTTCCTGGAATACTGCTTCTTGGCCTTTCTGATGCCCAGATCCAGGTTCTTTCTGGCTGCCCTCAGGCCCACCTGATCTCCCGCTTTGAAGGCAGCATTCCTGGCTCTCAGGAGTCTGTAAACCTCAGCTGTCAGCCATGGCTTCTGATTAGCCCGAACAGTGATGGTTTTGAGGTTGGTTACATCATCAATGCACTTGGTGATGTATGAACATACAGTGTCTGAGTACTCCTGGAGACATAAGTTGTTGTTTGTGGTAGCAGCTTCTTTGAACATACCCCAATCTGTGGTGTCAAAACAGTCCTGGAGTGCCTCTGAAGACCCCTCTGGCCACACTCGTATCTGCTTGCGGACTGGTTTTGTGACTTTCACCAGCGGCCTGTATGCTGGCTTTAGCATAACACAGATATGGTCAGAAGCACCAATGTGGGGGAGGGGGAGGGCTCTGTAGGCATTTTTCATGGTGGTGTAAACTTGGTCCAGTGTGTTGTTTCCTCTTGTTGCCAAGTTTATGTTTTTGTATGTTTTTGGAAATACACTCTTTAAAGTTTTAAATCCAAGGTTCTCCTTGGAAATGAAAACAATGGTTAAGATCAGGGATGAGAACAGATATTGGTGAGACCAGCTATGTTGTATGGTTTTTAGAGAGTGACTTTGACCAAAAGGTAGGAGACAGAACTTAAAGTGTCAGAGCTGAAGATGCTGAGGCTATTCTTGGTTCTTCTTGGGAGTGACACACATGGAGAAGATTCTGAATGAGATTAGAGATACAGCAGAGGCTGAAGGACCTGGAGATAAAGTTACGACGGACTGAAATGGTTTGGACACTTCCAGAGGACAGTGGATGTATTTGTAGAAGGGTGATGCAAATGCTGCTGCCAGGAAAACAAAAACAATGAGGAGCTATATGGATGCAGTTAGAGAGGACATGGCGGTACCGGTAGTTGGAGTGAAAACAGAGGATGCAGAGGACAGAGATGGGCTTAAGCCTGGTTTATACTTCTTGTCGCACGTCTTTTACCCCCCGTTGAGTGCCCAGCTATGCGTGTGTGTCACCGACCGCATTTGAGTGTTTATATTTTGAAAAGACTTGGGGATACATTATAGTGATCCCTCCCTCTTCCCTCCCGCTGCATACGTCACGCGCACTCCCACCGGACCGCCTCGGCTTCTCTTCAAAACTATCCATGTCAAAGCAAAAACAAAAACCAGCTTCTGGAAAGTCGTTTTCGCACTGCACAGCTCTCCCCTGAATGAAATTCAGCTCACACTGAAAGGCGGAAATGCTCTGATGGGTGCGCGCTTTGTGTTATTATTTACCTTCTGAAATAAGCTGATTTGTAATCAGTTGTTAACAAAAATTTAACTCAGAAACACTAATATATATATTCAGCTAACATATATTTTTTGGGGCGTTTCTGTAGTTATATTTTAATGAAATTCAGCTCGCGCTGAAAGGCGCAAACAAAAAACGCCCACAAACTTTGAACCAATCACACACTCCGAGACGCATCCTCCGCGTCTCGGAGTTCTGACTGGAGGCCATGTACAAGACAAGCTGTCACCGGGGGATCGCAGCGGGAGTGCAGACAAAAGTTGCAGAACTTTTTTTCACTCAACGGGGGGTAAAAGACGTGCGACAAGAAGTATAAACCAGCCTTTACTCGCTGTGGAAACCCATGAAAATGGAAAAGCTTAAGAAAAAGAAATATAATTACAGTACAGCTTTGGCAAAAGGGGGGAAAAAAGCAGTTTAGACCTTAAATTTTCATTAAGACATTTTCTTTCGACTAANTACTGTGATAAATGTAATAAATGATCAATATGAACAATAAATAAATTACTACATGAGCTGACACTCTTAAGCCTCCCTGGTAAGGTCTATTCAGGGGTTCTGGAGAGGAGGGTCCGTCGGATAGTCGAACCTCGGATTCAGGAGGAGCAGTGTGGTTTTCGTCCTGGTCGTGGAACACTAGACCAGCTCTACACCCTCAACAGGGTCCTGGAGGGTGCGTGGGAGTTTGCCCAACCAGTTTACATGTGCTTTGTGGACTTGGAAAAGGCATTCGACCGCGTCCCTCGGGGGCTTCTGTGGGGGGTACTCCGGGAGTATGGGGTACCGGGCCCTTTGATACGGGCTGTTGGGTCCCTGTACGACCGGTGTCAGAGCTTGGTCCGCATCGCTGGCAGTAAGTCAGGCTCGTTCCCTGTGAGAGTTGGACTCCGCCAAGGTTGCCCTTTGTCACCGATTCTGTTCATAACTTTTATGGACAGAATTTCTAGGCGCAGCCAAGGTGTTGAGAGGATCCGTTTTGGTGGCCTTAGAATCGCTTCTCTGTTTTTTGCAGATGATGTGGTCCTATTGGCTTCATCAGTTCGTGATCTACAGCTTTCGCTGGAGCGGTTTGCAGCTGAATGTGATGCAGCCGGGATGAGGATCAGTTCCTCCAAATCCGAGGCCATGGTCTTGAGCCGGAAAAGGGTAGCATGCCCTCTCCGGGTCGGGGAGGAGGTCCTGCCCCAAGTGGAGGAGTTTAAGTATCTCGGGATCTTGTTCACGAATGAGGGAAAACTGGAGCGTGAGATCGATAGGCGGATAGGTGCAGCGTCCGCAGTGAAGCGGGCGCTGTACCGGTCTGTCGTGGTGAAGAGAGAGCTGAGTCAAAAGGCAAAGCTCTCAATTTACCGATCGATCTACGTTCCCACCCTCATCTATGGTCATGAGCTCTGGGTTATGACCGAAAGAACAAGATCTCGGATACAAGCGGCTGAAATGAGTTTTCTCCGCAGGGTGGCTGGACTCTCCCTTAGAGATAGGGTGAGAAGCTCAGTCATCCGGGAGGGACTCGGAGTAGAGCCGCTGCTTCTCCACATCGAAAGGAGCCAGTTGAGGTGGCTCGGGCATCTGGTTAGGATGCCTCCTGGACGCCTCCCTGGTGAGGTGTTCCGGGCATGTCCCACCGGGAGGAGACCCAGAGGAAGACCCAGGACACGCTGGAGGGACTATGTTTCTCGGCTGGCCTGGGAACGCCTTGGGATTCCCCCAGAGGAGCTGCTCCAAGTGGCTGGGGAGAGGGAAGTCTGGGCCTCCCTACTTAGGCTGCTACCCCCGCGACCCGACCCCGGATAAGCGGACGAAAATGGATGGATGGATGGATGGATAATAATAATAATAATAATAATAATAATAATAATAATAATAATAATAATAATAATAATAATTAATTTAATTTATAATGCACTTTTCATTAATAAAAAATTTCAAGTAGTTGTCATAAGTGTGTTGTTCACAAAGTTGAAGGAGTGCTGGGGATGAGAATAGGTTGACATGTGGTGCTTTCATCCATCAAATGTGTCATACACTTGGACCATGGTAATAACTGCTCACAGTTATAGCACATTTTGTCTCTCCGTGTCCATGTGTCAGCTTTTCTGTGCTATTTAAAACATTATTTATTGAATAATTAAGTGGATTGTAATAAAAGTTTTAGAAAATAAAATCAATAGTCTGACATTTACAACTGATAAAACTTTGGAGTAGTAAAATGGCTACCGCAATCAGTTTGATCTTAGAAAACACAAATATGCTTTTGTTGATGATCAAACTGTAAAAGAGCTGATTGGCATCATCACAAGTATCAGCATGAGCCAGTGACAACATGTCACACACCCAGCATCAACGTGTCACTTTTAAAATTGACGTGAGCAAAATGGTTGGATGGAGAAGTTATTTTGGTTTAGACCATTTGACTTGACCGTTATATAAAACTGACTGATATCCAACCTGCTGCCTCGCCTCTATCACCTTGACCAGCAGCAGGTGGGACAGGGGAGATGGCTCTCAGGTACACACACTTCTAAACAGAAAGTCTGTTTTAGCTCTTGGCCCGCTCACTTCTGGGCTCCTCATCACAAGTCCCAGGAAGAGTGGAAACAAATCAATCTAACAAATAATTCACTGGGTGCGGCACGCCCGGCTGAACTGATGGCAGAGGAAGTGGCAAAATGAATTAAAGATTCAACGGAAACTGTCACTTTGTGTTACAGAAACCAACTAAACAGGTTTATGCTTTTGCCTCTGAGAGTTGGGAAAGTGCTGAGAGCAAATTCACAAGTACTTGCATTGGCAAGGGAAGTGAAAAGCATTAGGAGCAGCCCAGTGACAGATCAGGAGAGGGAAAAATGAAAGATAGACTGACAGCAAGAGATGGACCGATTTGCTTATTTCTGTCTATCCCCATCTTGCCTCGATTCATTTTGATCCAAGTTGTTACTGCGAGCTGAGCAGGAATGAAGACAAAGGCACCCCAAATAATCATAAGAGACTATTGATAAAGAAATATGAGCCACATCCTGAGAATCAAAGCAGTGCCTAATGAAAAGATGGGCATTAACATGAATAGTGTACCTGAAACTACTGTAATCAAGACAAACAAGAATGACCTGACACAGTTCCAGAAATGGAAGTTTAACTGCATACGGTCTGTTCGAACGACTCCCCTCAGGCAGGAGGCTTCGGTCAATTGGGACCAGAACCTCCCGCCATAAAAACAGTTTCTTCCCCTCTGCTGTCAGACTTTTGAACACTCATAACCATGTTACCCCATAACTTGCCTTGGTCGCTGTATTTTGATTGGGAATCAATGTATCACTGTATTTTGATTGCGCCACTCTAATTCAAAGTCAAAAGTCAAAGTCAACTTTATTGTCAGATCTGCAATATGTACTGTACAGGACATACACAGGACCGAAATTGCGTTTCTCTCAGTCCCTCGGTGCAACAGTAAACATCTAAACATTGAAACACTGAAACATATAATAATAGACATAAGCATAAAATAGTAAAACTAACACTGTCCTGAGTTTTTTTTGCATAGTGGTATAAGAGTATGAAAATTTACACCAACTCTAAAACTAAAACATTAAACATTTAATGAACATAATACTGGCCTGAGTTTTTGCATACTAGTATAAAAAAGAGTATAAAAAGTATAACTAAAATAAACTAAGGGTTTCTAGCATTGACATTTGCAAAGTGGCAAAGCAGCGTATGAGTTAATGTACACAGTATATGTATGAGGTAGTAGTTGATGTTGTTATAGAGGCAAAAAGTGGCATATGCAGTAAGGCACATTGGGCATCCCTAAATAAGACCGTTCAGAGCACACTGTATATGTATCAGCAGTGGTGTAGATATTAGAGTAGTGTAAATGTAAACAGTAGTAATTACATGTAAGCAGTAGTAATAAAAGTAAACAGTATTAATAAATGTAAACAGAGAATGTAAACAGTATTATGACTATAGGCAGTGATGTAATACAAACATTAGTGCAAGTATGAGAAGTAGTGCAAACTGTATGAGCACATGACCGAGAGTTTAGTGAATAACCCGTTTGATGACACAGAGTCCAGTGTTAAAATCTTTGTGTTGGTGGTAATGTGTGAGAAAGTTTTAGTGTTAAGGCAGTTCAAATGGGAGGGGGGCAGAGCAGGCAGAGTGTTTAGCATCCTGACTGCCTAATTGCGCTGTTTCTTAGTAGGTTTTGTTCACTGAATATTGTATTGATGTTCTATGGTTTATGTTTTTTATGTTTTATGTTTCTATATTTTATGCACCGCTATGCCGAAGCAAATTCCTAGTCTGTGAATCCTGTTCATTGACAATGGCAATAATAAACTGAACCTGAATCTGAATGAGTTTTATGCTACAGATAATTTCAAATACCAAAAATAAACTTTTTAAAAATGTGCCTAACCTTTTGAATTCTATGTAACCCAAGTCAGTAAGGATCACATGATGAAAGCAGTGCCCGTCTCCTTTGCCCGCCACACACTGATGTCTGCAACACGTTAGCTTGTATCTATTTTTTGGAGCTTCTGCGGAAAGGATTGTATCAACATGCAACAGATGATTCATGTATTTTAAAGAGGTTGTTTATGTCAGTGGATTGGAGTTTCTGCACCCGGGGCAAACCAGGGATGCCAGACAACCAGCAACTGCCTCTGCTAATAATGACAAACAGCCTTTCAATGAGCCGGTAACGAGCAGAGGAAGACCAGAGGGGTGTCAGCAAATTTTGTAATACAGATGCTTTACTTTAGTAATAGGATATAATCACCAAATGAGGCTGCAATGCTAGTGATTTTGCACGTGCTGTAGGTAGGAACTATAATAGGTAATCACTTTGTACTTTTTAGGAGTATCCAAAAGTTATTTACACTCTTTTGCATTGATTTCATAGTTTATAAATGTCACATGAGGATCAGTTCCTCCAAATCCGAGGCCATGGTCTTGAGCCGGAAAAGGGTAGAGTGCCCTCTCCGGGTCGGGGAGGAGGTCCTGCCCCAAGTGGAGGAGTTTAAGTATCTCGGGGTCTTGTTCACGAATGAGGGAAAACTGGAGCGTGAGATCGATAGGCGGATAGGTGCAGCATCCGCAGTGAAGCGGGCGCTGTACCGGTCTGTCGTGGTGAAGAGAGAGCTGAGTCAAAAGGCAAAGCTCTCAATTTACCGATCGATCTACGTTCCCACCCTCATCTATGGTCATGAGCTTTGGGTTGTGACCGAAAGAACGAGATCTCGGATACAAGCGGCTGAAATGAGTTTTCTCCGCAGGGTGTCTGGACTCTCCCTTAGAGATAGGGTGAGAAGCTCAGTCATCCGGGAGGGACTCGGAGTAGAGCCGCTGCTTCTCCACATCGAGAGGAGCCAGTTGAGGTGGCTCGGGCATCTGGTTAGGATGCCTCCTGGACGCCTCCCTGGTGAGGTGTTCCGGGCATGTCCCACCGGGAGGAGACCCAGAGGAAGACCCAGGACACGCTGGAGGGACTATGTTTCTCGGCTGGCCTGGGAACGCCTTGGGATTCCCCCAGAGGAGCTGCTCCAAGTGGCTGGGGAGAGGGAAGTCTGGGCCTCCCTACTTAGGCTGCTACCCCCGCGACCCAACCCCGGATAAGCGGAAGAAAATGGATAGATGGATTATAAATGTAATACCTATAATAACAAGCACACAAGCTCTTGTATTTATCTAATTGTTGATAATACAGTAAAATAAAAACAAGAATTCTTGTCCAATATCTCAAATGCTTCTTTTTAAATTGTGATGATACTCAGTATTTCTCTTTAGTTCATACAAATTAGATGTATATTGAAACATTTTGTCTCATAAGATCTATTCTGAGGACTTTTCCTCACCTTCTCAAAACCGAAAGCCCACTTCAACTCAAACTACCAACCACACTGGGTGTTCTTCCACCCAACCAGGTGCTCAGCCTACTTAGAAATGGATGCCTTTTCCAGTTATTGACCTGGGATGAGACCATCCGAAGGCTTCTCAACTCCAAAGATCCTCTTTCATCCTTTGTGGCTAACCTGCAAAGCTTCCAGCACAACAAAGCATCCGAAAACTGATCTGCATGAGGTTTGGTAATCCGAAGGTGACTAGTTTCTTTTGAAGTTATCTGCTCTTTTGTGCACGTTGTTGAGAAACAGCGGTTAGGTGGTTAGAAAGAGAACACCAGTCGGCTGGTGACTAGCAATAACCAGAGCATTCACGGACACTTTGTAACATGAAACTATAGACGTTACGGTTTGGGATGTAGTTGTCTGAATAATAAAATAATATTAAATATCGTTTGGGACCCTTTGTATCGCTGTGACAGCTAATCTCTCTCTAAGCCAACACTTTCAAGCTGCTTCATTGAGGTGTGTTAGAAGAGGAAACCACAGCTTGATTGAAGACCAAATTTTGGCCCAATATCTTGTGATGGGATTTACCTCGGAAGCCTTAAACAACCTCATTGTCATTTAGGTGGGTCAACGGTAAATGTAAACGCAGCACGCGGCTGAATCTGCCGAACATACAACTAGGATTGACATTCATTAGATGATTAAAAAAATGATAGGAGTGAATCTGATGTTAAGTGTCAACAAAAAGAAAATGAATCAAACACTTGTTGAGGGAACAAGTAAGAAAATGGAGCGCTATGCAGACAAGCTTGGCAGTCAACCATATGCAACATTTTGCCAACTTCTGCTTGTGGTAAGTTTAACATTTCACATATTTTAAATCACTTTTGTATGTTTGTAGATAAACATGCACATGGTAGTTGGCTAAAATGTTGCA
>JBBPBX010027347.1:0-19234 GCA_038048925.1 Garcialebias charrua | reverse complement strand
TCAGTCTAGAAACAGTTTTATATGTAGATATATTTTATAAGATATATGTAAGATATATATACATATATCAAATATATCAGAAACCACAAAGCAGATATTTTTCAAACCAACAGAGTGTAATCACAACATGTTTATGTTCACACTGTAAGCTGTTGGAGTTATTTGAATTAAAATTCGATTTTTAATAGACATGTGTGTCGACCTAGCTTATTTTTTTTCTACTAGTATTTAACACATATCTTATACAGAAACCACAAAGCAGATATTTTTCAAACCAACACAGTGTAATCACAACATGTTTATGTTCACACTGTAAGCTGTTGGAGTTATTTGAATTAAAATTCGATTTTTAATAGACATAAGTGTGTCGACCTAGCTTATTTTTTTTCTACTAGTATTTAACACATATCTTATACCTCAGAAACCACAAAGCAGATATTTTTCAAACCAACACAGTGTAATCACTACATGTTTATGTGCATAATGTAAGCTGTTGGAGTTATTTGAATTAAAATTAGATTTTTTACGATTTATTTTCGTAGCACATGTGATAGGTTTGGAAGTGGTCAAAACAAATCAATTTAAATCCAGCAGATTTGACCACTACGTGACATTATTAAGGACTTGTTCACCTGAGGAACCCTCGTGGTAGGAAGCCAGCTATGACATATATATTTTTTAAGCTTTTATTTAGCTACATTAAAAGAAAAGACGCCGATCGATAGAAATAAAGCCGGCTCACATGCGCACATGGCGAAACTACTTTTTTTAATCCTGCCGTTTTGACCACTACGTGCATTTATTAAGGAATAGTTCAGCTTAAGACACATCTTTGCTATAGTTTTAAATACAAATAATTGTTTTTACCGTGTTAATCTTGTAAAGTCCTTCCGTGTTTGTTCCCTCGCAGCAGCAGCCACTTCCTGAAACTCCGTGGCAGGAGGCTGGGCTGGAAGTCCCCCTCCTCCCCACCGCTCACTCCCCCACGGCTCGCTCGCTTCCAGCCAGCCTGGACCCTGCTCTGAGATGGGTCTGGAATGTTGGTGCGGTGCGGCGCACATGTGAGGTGGAAATGCTGTCCAACGCGCGCTTGGCACGCAAATATGACGTCACAATCGACCCGCGCCACCAAGTGGAAAAGGGGCAAGTGGGACAGCTTCGACCTCGCAGGAAAAAAATAAAAATAAAACCTCAGTTGGTTGTTCTGTGATCGAACTAAACACAAGGAAACATTATTAAGAACATTGTTTACCTTAGCGCTGCTGTAAATCAGCTGATTCTCACGGACTAAAGCCACATCCTGACCAAACGCGTTTTCAACTGCAGGAGCGTCCAGTTTACATGCAAAGTCAATGGGGGACGCGCCTCCAGCCGCGTCTTGGCGTCGGGCGTCACGTCACGTGCGTGTTGAGCGTGCTGGAAAAGCGTTTTCCGTGCACGTGAACCCGCTTCAGCCTCCAAGCACGCGTTGATCATTGCTGAAGTTTTCGCCGTTCAAACGCCGTTCAACTCTGGTTGATCAGGGAGAGTCGGGGGGAGGAGAGAGGGGGAGAGTCCCTATGTGACGCGGAAACGAGGGGGCGGGGGTATTGCGCAACTATGTGACGTATTGTTTGTGGGACACAGAAAAAACCCGCGGAGTCATGTACTATGGAAGAGAAACTCATTGTAGCTGTGTGTTCGCGACAAGTCCTTCACGACCAGTCAAGTCTGCTCTACAGAGACAGAAATAAAAAGCTCCTCGCCTGGCGGAGTGCAGTGAGGAACTCGGTGTACCGGTAAGCTCCTCCCACACCCCCCGCCGCCACACCGCCGCAGCTTCTCGTTCTGGTCAGGACACCACTGGGTCCAGTGCGTCCACTTGCGTGCGTGACGAGCCTTTTTGCCGTTGAAAAGCTGTTTGGTCAGGACGTGGCATAAAGTCAGACATGTTGACGTGGTTCCGGTCCAGTCAGCAACTGGTGTGCAGCTTGTTAGATGAAGCGGTCCCACTTGGTGTCAAATCTGTTGACTCTTATCCAAATTCCAGCTTTAACTTGTTGTTAACTTGTTGACAACAACTTGTAGTAGCTGAACTTTTAGCCAGAGAGGAAAACAGGCTGCCTCGTGTGCTCTGTTTACCCCAGGCTGCACACATGCGCAGTGGTGAAGGTTCCAAAAATCACAGCGCCATCTAATGGCCCAGCATGGTAACTACAGTAAAGTCATGAGGACGGGGGGTGGGGGGAGAGAGTCGTATCCACAGAATTCGCCCATGTCAACGCAAAACTTTCAACCTAATTAACATACCCAAAAGTTCAGTTTCCCCCACACAGTGTCCGTGTAAACAGGGCCTAAAGATCCTCTATTGTGAGGAGTGAGAGGTCAATTTGCATGTGTCTACCTGCAGAACACCACAGTTTTATGACTTGAATCCCACACTCCTTATTTCTTTGAACTGAGAAAGCTCTTTGGATGAGAAGCGAAACGTCTTCAGTTACACTAGCCTGGTTAAAACCAGACCCTTGTCCTTCACTTCGCTTTGTACTATGGTCTGGGATTTCTCCCATAGACAACGATTTCTCCGGTAGATTTTTGACCGGACCAATCAGAGAACAGAAGGCGGAGTTTTGAACGACGTCGACTGACGTCGTCAGTTAAAATGGCTGCCGCCACGAAGGAATTTTCATGAAAACAAGGTAAAAAACTATTATTTCTTTGCTGAGAAAAAATATATTTCTTAGCTGACGTTATATCAGAAGTGTTCCTGAGCTTAACAGTTCCTAAATCAATTCACGAAATGGTCAAATCTGCTGGATTTAAATTGTTTCGGTTTGACATTTTCCAAACAGCCTCGGGTGCGCTACGAAAATAAATGATAAAAAATTGAATTTTATCTCAAATGTTTCATCCAGGCCAACAGTCAGTAAATTAGAGCCATATAATTACACACTGGTAGCAGAAAAAATATCCACCGAGTGGTTTCTGAGCTATTTATCTGAATAGCCTGGACCTCGCCAGGCTAAACTAACAAAACTCCGCCTTCTGTTCTCTGATTGGTCCGGTAATCCGCCTTCTGTTCTCTGATTGGTCCGGTCAAAAATCTACCGGAGAAATCCTTGTCTATGGGAGAAGTCCCAGACCCTAGTACGAAGCGAAGTGAAGGACAAGGGTCTGGTTTTAACCAGGCTACAGTTACACATAAAGTCCAGGTGTTTTTGCTTTTAATCTAGTTTGGATTTAATGAGAATCTTCACCAATGCATCAACAGTGTCGTGTTGACACGGTGCATGTGCCGTGAACAGAAAGATATACACCACTGGTATGCAGCTCTATCCCTTCATCCAGCCATCATTCCAAACATTTCTCCATCCATCATTCATTCATCCATCAATCCATCCATCCTTCCCTCCCTCCCTCTGAGTTACCAAACAGCCTAACATGCAGGTTTTTGATCTGTGGGAGGAAACCAGAGTACTGTACCAGGAGAAAACCCAAGCATCAATCAATCAATCAAACTTTATTTATAGAGCCCTTTTCAGCAGCCAGAGGGTGTACAAAGTGCTGAACAATACAGAAATAAAAAACAAACAATTAAAAATAAAAAAACAGCCAGTTAAAAAATTAAATAAAATTTAAAAAAAAACATAACAAGATTGGCAAAGAACTACGTAGGTATTAAAAGCCTGCCTGAATTATGTTTATGTTTATGTTTATTAAATTTGTTATTAAATTTGAATTAAAAAGGTTTTAAGATTAGATTTTAAAAACTCCATATGAGTGATGGAGCGCAAGTCCAGAGGTAGCTTATTCCAGAGTCTGGGTGCAACAACAGAAAAGGCCTGGTCACCCCATTGTTAGTTGGACTTTGGAACAGACAGGAGAAATGTACAGTATTAGACAATCTCAGTGTTCTCCTATATTCACGGACAGCTACAAGATCAGTCAAATATAGTGGGGCAAGACCATTGAGAGCTTTAAAAGTGAATAATACAATTTTAAAGTTAATTCTAAAATTGTCTGGAAGCCAGTGGAGAGAAAATAAAACAGGGGTAATGTGCTCACGTCTGGAGGTGTTGGTTAAAAGTCGAGCTGCAGCATTTTGGACCAATTGAAGGCGTCTAATGGAGGATTGGGAGATTCCTGCATATAGGGAATTGCAGTAGTCGAGACTTGAGGTGATAAAAGCATGAATGGCCTTTTCCAAATCAAAACGATTTAAAAAAGGCTTAACTTTGGATAAAAAACACAACTGATAAAAACAGGCCATGACTACAGAGGCTGTTTGTTTATCAAACTTTAAAACCTTGTCAAATGTCACCCCCGAGTTTTTAACTGTTGGTCTGAACTTGGATGTCAGAGCACCAAAGTTATAGGGAGCATCATTGCCGAAGAAGATGCATTCTGTCTTTCCTTCATTTAAAAACAAAAAATTACGATGGAGCCACTGTTTAGTGTCGGCAATACAATCAGCGTAAGGAGTGAGAAGATTACTGTTTTTGGGTTTCATTGGTAAATAAATTTGTACATCATCAGCATAGCAGTGAAAAGAAAAGTTATGTCTGGCTATCACTGATCCAAGAGGCAGCATGTACAGTGAGAAAAGGAGAGGACCAAGAATAGAACCCTGTGGCACACCAGAAGAGAGAACGGCAGTGGAGGAAGAGAAATGATCCAACAAGACAGAGAATGTTCTATTGGTCAAGTAGGCAGTGAACCACTTGAGTGCTGTACCAGATATTCCAATATAATGTTTAAGACGAGATAGAAGGACAGTGTGGTCCACTGTGTCAAATGCAGCTGTAAGGTCCAGCAACACCACAGAGAGAACATGCCAACTCCACCCAGAAAGGCCTCTGGCCGGGATTTGAACCAGCAATCTTCTTGCTGAGAGGCAGCAGCTTTACCAACTGATCCCCTGTGCTGCCTGCATTTCCTACCTGTCCCAGAAATAAATTAGTCACAGTACCATGGAAGTGCATGTTTGCATGATGCAACATGAGACAGTGTTGTTGGGTCACAGCTCTATTCAGTTGTTCTTGCAGATATGGTGTAAAATATTCTCCCAGTAGGTAATCCAGAATAAACAACTAGACTGGGGGCAGGTGAGTTCACGTACAGTGAGCGTGTCTTTTCCAGGAAGCTGTAGATAAGAGAGGTAATCAGCTGGAGTGTGATTGGTGGTAGATATGTTTGCTGACACCTGCCAGCAGGCGAGCGACAGGTGATCTGAGGCACATTACAGTATGAGTCTGTGAGCTAATGATGACTGAACCCCAGCAGGTTTCACCTCATAGTCCTGATTCAAAGTTTTACACAACCACTGAGCTCTGCGTCTTCGAAAACGTGCAACACTTTGATGAGATGAGAAGCATCTCCATGAAAACGCTGCCAGGGATCAGCAGGCAGGTTAAAAAAGACGAAGAGGATGAAGCAGACATGCAGGAATAAATCCTATCTTGTCATTGTCAGGGGTTCAGCTTTTGTATTTTTAGTTCCTTCTTGTTAGTTTGTTGTTTGTAAAGTTATTTTGGTTGTTTTCTTGTTTGATCATTGACCTTTCATCCTCAACAGTCTTTGTTTTCTCCTCACACACCTGTCTTCCATTTGTCATCAGGTGACAGGTATCCATGAAGCAGGCCCCCTCAGTCCTTCCAGGAACATCCTGATGGTTTCCTTCTATCCACTGTCAGATCATCTGTCACTTATCTCTCTGTTTTTGGATCATTTTATCTTTTCTGTGTTTAATTGTCAAACGCTTTAGTTTACTCAGGTTTTGGTCTCCAGTTATGTTTGAGTCCAGTCTTCCATAATGTTTTCCGTAATTGATTCTGGGGTTGTTGTTTTTTTGTTACTTGTTAGCATTGCTAAGGATTCATCCATCTACTGTATGTTCTTTCCATCTTTTTTTGTACTAAGTCACGGGAAACCTGTGTCTATCTCAACAGTCACGGTGCGAGAGGCGGGGACACCCTGGACAGGTCTCCAGTCTTTCACAGGGACACAGAGAGACAAACAGGACATATTGCTATAGATGAATGTTGCAAATAGTTAACATTGTATGCTATGTTATTATTGTTTGGGTTAAGTGAAATGTGTCTTATTGTATACATTGAAAGCAGACAGATAATATTGTGAGTGCTTAATAAGCATTCACATATAATTTATAATTATAATAATAATAAAAATTTATAATAGGGGGTGGCCGTGGTGTAGTGGTAATGGCAGTCGACCCCTGATCGGAAGGTTGGAGGTTCGAATCCCGCATCTGCCCACCATGTGTCGTTGTGTCCCTGGGCAAGACACTTAACCCCGAGTTGCTCCCGGTAGGTCTGGATGGCGCCTTGCAAGGCAGGCTACCACTACCGGTGTATGAATGTCTGAATGAATGGGTGGATGGCTGGTATTGTAAAGCGCTTTGGGGCTCCTCACAGGGGGCTGGAAAGCGCTATATAAATAAGCTCCATTTACCATTTACCATAATAATTAAATTCACACATAATTCATGTAAATAAGAAGTATATATATATATACATACATACATACATATGTATACATACATACATACATATACATTATTATAGAGTATAAGAATGATTCATTCTTATACTCACTTATATGACAAGCCTTTATGGAAAAATTGGCTCTCAATTATTAATTAGTTTGGAAATGCATAAATCATTTTATTAAAAGATGTTTCCTGTTACATTAACATTTCAGAAGACTCTTGAGATTATACGGTACCGGTACTTCCTCTTCTTGACCTGTCACAATGGAAGTGTTTACCCAGATAGAACGGACTAAGGAACACAGAGCTCAAATCCCTTACAAGGATATAAAGTGATTTAATTAGCTCCCAGTCCTACCGGGAGCAACTCAGGGTTAAGTGTCTTGCCCAGGGACACAACGAGGTATGCAGTGACCGGGGATCGAACCCGGGACCTTCCGGTACTGAGCCGGCTGCCCTGCCTCTACACCATCTTGGCCCCATGTAACATAAAAAAGATAAATAAAACACAGACAAGAACATGTCCTTACTTTTATTGAAGGTGTGTTGCAGAGGAGGGAGGCATGTTTATTGGGAGCTGCAGAGGAGGCATGTGAGACCATAAAGTCAGCTCAGGTGGAGGTTGCTGATTCAGCTGTGGTCCTGATGCTGGTCAACCATGGAGGAGGGGGTGGTCTTTCAGTGAGGACACCAAGTGATGCTGAGGAGGCTGTTGACATGAGCAGAGACATGTGGATGAACAGATGCAGCTATAACATAAAACAGATGCAGCTATAACATAAAACAAAAAAGAAAAGCAAAAAAAGCATTTCATTACTTATGTGGAGGGGGCGTAGCAAGGGAGGCATGTTTATTGGGAGCTGCAGAAGGGGCTAGTGATGCTGTGCTGGTTAGTGATGAGGTGAGCAAGTCAGTGAGGGGAGTAGGAGGTCATTGACTGAAGAGGAGGAGGTGATGTTGAGGCTGTTGGCTGAAGAGGAGGAGGTGATACTGAGGCTGTTGGCTGAAGAGGAGGAGGTGATGCTGAGGCTGTTGGCTGAAGAGGAGGTGTTGCTGAGGCTGTTGGCTGAAGAGGAGGAGGTGATGCTGAGGCTGTTGGCTGAAGAGGAGGAGGTGATGCTGAGGCTGTTGGCTGAAGAGGAGGAGGTGATGCTGAGGCTGTTGGCTGAAGAGGAGGAGGTGATGCTGAGGCTGTTGGCTGAAGAGGAGGAGGTGATGTTGAGGCTGTTGGCTGAAGAGGAGGAGGTGATGCTGAGGCTGTTGGCTGAAGAGGAGGAGGTGATGTTGAGGCTGTTGGCTGAAGAGGAGGAGGTGATGCTGAGGCTGTTGGCTGAAGAGGAGGAGGTGATGCTGAGGCTGTTGGCTGAAGAGGAGGTGTTGCAGAGGCTGGTTGAGTGGAGAAGAGGAGGTGTTGCTGAGGCTATTGGCTGAAGAGAGACAGGTGGATGAACATAGGCAGCTATAACATAAAACAAAAAAGAAAAGTAAAAATAAAAATAACATTTCATTACCTGTATGGAGGGGGCAGGGGAGAGAGGCATGCTCATTGTAGAGAGGGTGATGTTTTCGGGGAACGCTGCCTTGCTGCAGCAGAGGTCGATGGCTGTTCTTCTGCTGCTGAAGGAGATCCAGGAGGTGCTGTTGAGCTGTTGAGAGCAGCAGCAGAGGTAGACGGCACAGCAGGCCTCTGTACTGTCTTAAAATACTGCTGCATGCTGCTCTGTACTGTCTCTTTCTTCTTCAGGATCTGCTTGTAGCAAGCCACGGAATCCATCAACCCTCTGGCAACCCTGGTGTACCTCTCCACCTCAGGATCCTCAGCCTCAAAGCATGCCATGGTTTCCTGCAACAGCCAAAAACCTTTAGCCAAGCTCTGCCTGGTCAATTTCTTGGCCTCTGGGCTTGGTGTTACGTCCTCCTCCTCCTCCTCCATGATCTGCTTCTCCAGCTCGATCAGGTCCTCAGGAGACAACTCCTGTCCATGTGATGCCAGCAGCTCTGTGACATCCTCCTCCTCAAGCTCCAAGTCCAGTGACCTGCTCATCTCCACCACGTCCTGGATGACACTGGTCACTGACTCCTGGGACACAGATGAAACCTGAACAAACTGGGGACACAGTTTTTTCCACACTCCATTCAGGCTGCTCGGCCTCACCCGATCCCAGGAGTGACCAATGTTCTTCACAGCACCTAGGATGCTGTACTTCTTCCAGAAGTCTTTCAATGTGAGGTCTTTATTTTTTTCAGTTTCCTCCAAAGCATCACTAATCACCCTTTGGAGGTAGTATGCCTTAAATGTGGAGATGACCACTTGGTCCATGGTCTGCAAGAGTGAGGTGGTGTTCGGTGGAAGATAGACAACCTTCACATCAGGGTGAAGGTCGTCCAGATGTGCAGGGTGGCCAGGTGCATTGTCCAACAGTAGCAGGACTTTGAAGGGGATGTTTTTGGAAGTGCAGAACCGCTGGACACCTGGTACAAAATGGTTGGTGAACCAGTCTTCGAAAACAGCCAGTGTCACCCATGCCTTTCTGTTTGCCCTCCATATGACTGGCAGCTGACCTTTTACAATCCCCTTGAACGCCCTGGGATTCTCGGACTGGTACGACAACATCGGTTTCAGCTTGCAGTCCCCAGCAGCATTCCCCCCAAACAGCAACGTAAGCCGCTCTTTGCCCACTTTATGGCCTGGAGCTGTTTTTTCCTCCTTGGCGATGTAAGTGCGGTCGGGCAAAAGCTTCCTGAAGAGACCAGTCTCATCCACGATGAAAACCTGCTGGGCTGTGTACCCCCCTTCCGTAATGATTTTAGCCAACGCTTCTGGAAACTGTTGTGCTGCCTCAACATCGCCGCTGGTGGCCTCCCCTTGAATTTTAATGTTGTGAAATTTTGCCCTTTCTTTAAATTGCTGAAACCAACCACGGCTGGCCGAAAACTCCTCAGCCTCGCTCCCCTCCCCCTTCTCTCTTTTTAATGCCTCGAAGATCCGTCTTGCTTTCTCCTGAATAACCAAAAGGCTGACAGGGATATGACGTTGATTCTGGTCCTCCAGCCAAAGAATCAACAGACGTTCCATCTCCACTAACAGACTGCTACGTTTTTTGTTATAATAATAATAATAATAATTTTATTTAAAAGCGCCTTTCAAGACACCCAAGGACACTTAACAAACAAATACAGTTCAAACATTATCAGTAACAAATATATTATATCTTATTATAAATTATAACGGTGGCTTTCATCTGCGCTGAACCCTTCACATGCTCTAGGATTCGAGCTCTATCTTTCATTATTGTTCCGACTGTCGAACGTGCAAAGCCAAGTTGGCGTCCTATCTCAGTCTGTGTTTTTCCACTATCTGCCCATTTAATTATATCAACTTGTTTGCTTCTCAAAAAATGTTGCTGTTCTATCATTGTCTCTGTTCTCCACACTCTACTATGCTGATCCTGCCGCTCCGTTAACTTTAAATACAGTACGAATCTGTATCACTCCGCCTTTGTCCTTTGGGGGGAACAGTACGCCTGTACCCATCCGCCACTGTAAATTTCCATCGTCACGGCCGCAAAGGTACACCTGCCCCGCCTCCCACTCTCCCCTCGACACTAGGCAGCTCCGCTGTAAATTTCCATTGTCGTGGCCGCTAAGGTAAACCCCCTACCAACAGATACAGATTCAAACTCTGCATTGAATTTACATTTATAAATTCAATACATAGTTTAAATCTGTATCTGTTGATCAAAACCAACAAGAATTACAACTCATAGTGCCACAATCAAAAACAAAACAAAAAAATGGGGAGTGGACTGTGTTGATTTCCCATAATACTTAGCAGTATTTTAGTGTTCCGGGCTGCACCATGAGTCAGAAGGACGTCTGTGATATAGACCTGCTTCTTGTATGCTATTAGAGTTTGGGTATTACCTGTTGTGAGGCTCAGAGTGTCTTCTTTGGTTTTAACTCACACAATGTTAAGACAGAAGTCACAGAGTATGGTGCAATATAAATGCTCTCTGACATACATCAAATATCAGCAATATCGGCAGGTTCGTTTGGAAAATCCGATACGTAACTTATGTTGGTATCGAATGCCGATACTGGATCGGATCAGCCCCATCCCCAGGAAAGAGTCAGGGTCCCTTGACAATACTTTATTTCATCAACTTTATAACTCTTTAGAAAGAAAACGTGTTTTTACCATCTATGATAAAAACCTTGTGACACTTTAGTTTCTGCAAATGCGTGCAGTTTACATGTGAAGCAGTAAATCAGTGCAGCATATGGTTGGCTGCATCGTTTCGGCTTCATTCTTGTGCTAAAACAATTCTGAAGTTCACTTTTCATGCAGCTGTTTGTTAGGTGGACATCCAGTCGTTGTGAATTATTAGTCCACATCATAAAAGTCAGATTTAGGTTAAACTAGAAAAAGAGGATCCTTTCTTTAACTTCTGTTTCCAAACATATCCTCACCAAAAATGTTGTGGCCCATAAAATGTACTGCCAGCAGTCAAATTAAGCAATGGCTCAACTAAAACACAAACCCAGATTTTTTTCTTTTTCTTTTACTGGCTACAATGTAAAAATGGAGTCAATTAAATTGTTTTGGAAAGTCTTAAAAAGTGCATAAACAAATCGGTGTTAAGAAAGACCACATCCTTTTATCTCAAGCTAATTTTTAGCTTGGTGAAAACTTGAGATGAGTCAAATGAAGCTAACGATAAACGTTACAGGGCTCTGTGCACAGCTCAACGGACTTGGCCTCGGACTTGGCAGCTGAGTGTTTCTGACGCTGAGGGCAGATGGTCTCCCTCTCAGGCGTCAGCTGTTTACTGACACAGATGAGGGGCTTACACACACACACACATGCACAACCTCCGATTCCACTCTCCTTCTTCACTGGAATGAAAGAAACCAGTAATGGTTCATTACAATGGGACTTTTGTATGTGAGGGCATGAACCAGTGGAGGTAGGTCAAACAATGTTTTTATATTTCTATTTCACAGATTTACCTTCACTTGTCAAACTCTTAATGAACTCTTGATTCATGCTGACAGTACAGAGAACTTTCATATTTTCAAAAATATAGATTTTATTTGTGTTTCTTCTTCTATCCTTACCACATTTGTCTTGTTGCTGCAAATATTAGGTCATCAGAAAGTTGTTTTTTTTACTCGCTTGTACAGAGCTGACAGAACTCACCTTCTAAAACTCGTCTAATTTCGTTTACTGAGCCGTTGGCTCTGCCTGAACATCTTTGGTATACTAGAAAGTTCCTGGAGGAACTTTGATGGAGACTGCCATGTTGCAGCCATTTAAAGTTTTTGATTTGACAGTGCTGTGTGTTGGGGTTGGCTCTCAGCTACCATTATACCAAATTTCATCTCAATATGACTAAAAATCAATGAGTTGTAGTCGTTTTTTTTCTTTTAAGCTATGGTGGCCATCTTTGATTTTTGATTTGGATTCAGTATGTGATGGGGAACGTTCTCAGCAATAACCACACCAAATTTCAGCTCTGTATGTGTAAAAATAAATTAGTTAAATCCGTTTAAATGTAGCTTTGGTGACCTTCTTAGATGTTTTATTCAAATTCAGTATTTATTGGGCATTGCTCTCAGCTACCACCACACCAAATTAAAGCTTAATATCTCTAAAAATGGCTGATTTACAGTATTTTTCACTTTTAGTTCAAGCGGCCAACTTGGATTTTTTAAATTTGGAATCTGAGTCTATTAGGGATTGTTAGCTGAATGTGTCTAAAAACATCAGAGTTATATCCGTATGAAATTAGCTTTGGTGGCCATCTTGCATTATTTTATTTTAATTCAGCATCGGTTCTGCATTGGTGTCAGGTGCCACCACACCTAATTCCAGCTTGTATCTTTTAAAGTAGCTGAGTTATGGTGTTTTGTTCCCTTTTAACTAGGCGGCCATCTTGGATTTGGTTATTTGCATTAGGAATGTATAACAACTCGCTCCCGAAATGCCAATAAAAAGTAAGAGCCCACATCACGGAGTTGAGCCGGTCATTTTGATACAACATTTGTGGGGGTACACATTGTGGTTCGGGCCGCATTAAAGTTGACAGAAGAGTAAGATATGAATAAAGTTAATAAACCCTTTGTTAGGTGGATAATACTTTGTAATAGGTGGCTGCCTTCAGGCAGTCCCCAGTTATTAACTGGAGCCAAAGATTTCCCACTATCAGCTGAACGATATGTCTAATTTCACTGCAAGTGTTTATTAATATTGCAAAGTAGTAAAATGTAGTTGATAAAATATTAATTCTATTGTTTCATACATTATTTAAAAAATATCAGTCTTTTGTTACTTAATTCAGACATTCTGATGAATTTAATGTAGAACTACAGGTTGATCAATGAAAATTGTGTTTTTGTTGAAAGGCGTAATACATTTTAAATTTTTAATAAAGTTTTTAAATGGGCTGCTGCTCTGCAGAAGTACTTTACCTCAATAATTAAAAAAAGGTCATATTAAGGAGTTTTTCTTCACAGTGTTTTATTGTTTTAATCTTAGCTCTGAACGTTCATCTCTGTCTGTTGCCATCATATTTTTCTGTAAACAGATGAACATGACGCTCAGAACAATACATCTGAGCAGCGATGGCACTGAGTCATTTCCTTTCCTGCATCCTGTTCTTGAACACAACAGAAACTTGGAGAGGAAACTTACAGCTGTAGTTTCCTTTTCTGCTTCCTAGTTGGAGGAAAATTAAATTTTTTTAAAAAAAGGTCGTATCCTGACATATATTCTCCCACACAGCTTCATATTAGCTAATAAGTCATCTTAAAACATAAATAAAAGTCTAAGTGAAAGTGATATTTTCCCTGTGGACAGAAACTGCTCTCAGGGTGCATTCACTGACTCTTTTGTCATGAATAATTAAAAATAAAACTTTTCTTTGTGCAGGTGCACAACAGGAAACATGTTGGTGCCTGCTTTGAATCCAGGAGCTCCCTCTTTCCTCCAGTTCCTCGTTCAGGAAGCTCCCGTTTCTCTTCCTCTGTGAACCCAACAGATTCATGTCTGAAGCAGCTTCTCAGCACAGAATCCTTCAAGATGGCCATCTCTGAGGAGCCCGGAGCTGACCTAACTCAAGTGGATATCTGTACTCTTCAGATCAATGTGAAATATGAGGTCATCCCGACTATCGTCTGCTCTGTGTGCCTCTTGTTTGGACTCATCTACTGCTTCTTTGGTACGTATCCATGATGATGTTAAAATGCCAACATGGGTAAAACATTGTAAATTCCCTAATTTAAAACATTAGCTCATCTGGTGGTTTAAGAGTGGCAGGTGTCTGCAGGCTGCCAGGGGTTTAGTCTGGATAATCTGGAGCAGATGGGAGGTTCTGTGTGAGTTTGATCCTTCACCAGGCACCACCTGTTACTCTGAATGAAGTCCTGCTGCTGTCGGAGCGCTGCAGCTCACACAAGCTCGTGTGGGCTCAGTCGTTTTGTGTTTGGGAACATAAAAAGCTACTTGGATGCGTGTGAAACAAACGTTTGTCTGCTTTGACGGAGGGGAAATGTGGAATTTAAATTTCTGCTTCTTAAAATGTGACAAAGTGTGTGAGACTCACTTGTAATGACTGAAGTTCCTGCAAACCACTGAGTTTAAAGGTGAACAACGGGCTGAGTTGTGTTTCTTCACATGACTTCTGATGTTTTTTTGTGTCATGCGTGTCCTGTTCACATGGACCTGCAGACACCAGAGGCCTGCTGTTAAAACTTAACATGAGATATGCAGAACGGGTCACATCCTAACATGCATCAAGGTTCATGCTCAATAATCCAGGTAAAAAAAATCCAACAATATTCATTCATGTCATCTGGACCAGACTGACCTGACAGACACATTTTGTTTGTGGCTCCTCAGAATGATGAAGTCCTTTGCATGAAGGACAAAACATCTCAATGATAAAAGCAACCGTCCAGATGACCTGACTGAACGTTGTTGGATTTTTTTACCTGGATTATTGAGCATGAACATGGAGGTAGATGGAGTGAGGACAGAGGATGCAGAGGAGAGAGTGAGATGGAGAAATGTGACTCACTGTGGCGACACCTGATGAGGGAAAGGCCGAAAGAACGACAGAAACTGGAAGTTGGTTCCACAAGAGAGGAACCTGAGAACTGAAAGATCTTATGATGATAATGATGATAACTTTTTATTTCAGACAGACATTTCACCACAAAACATAATACTGAAGACGTTTGTGTTTCCAAGCATAGATACAATCTTAATATCAAATAAACATACCCAATTTTTATATGCTAATACAGTATACATTTTTTCTTTTCCTTTCCTCTAATGGTGACTGTGAGTCTGAAAAGGAGTATGATGAAGTTTAACTTATATTATCATACCCCTTATCCATTCAATAATTCATAGGATAAATAGTCTTCCTGTTTCCAGTATCCCTTCCAGAAAAAAAAAGAAGTAATATTAAATTCTGCTTTTAGAAACAATAGGAACCACAAGTAAACCTGCAGTCTGAGAGTGAAGTGCTCTGTTAGGTAAATATGGAACAATAAGATCTGTAATATAAGATGGAGCTAGGTTGTTGAGAGCTTTGTAGGTTAGAAGTAAGAGTTTGAATTCAATTCTGGATTTGATAGGGAACCAATGGAGAGAAACTAAAACTGGAGAGATCTGATCTCTCCCACTAACTCCAGTTAAGACTCTGGCAGAATTTTGGATCAACTGAAGACTTGTTAAAGAAATATTTGGACACCCAGATAATAAACCATTACAATAGTCCAGTCTAGACGTGACAAATGCATGAACCAGTTTTTCAACATCATTTTTAGATGTGTCTAATCTTAGTGATATTACGCAGGTGGAAGAAGACAGTTCTAGAACATTTTTAATGTGGTGGATAAAAGACATGTCCTGGTAAAAAAAATAACACCATGATATTTAACATTGCAACTGGAGGCCAGATTAATGCCATCCAAGGAGGGCAAAACACGAACATTTTATTCCTAAGATGCTCAGGTCCAAAAACCAAAATGTCAGTCTCGTCTGTGTTCAAAAGCAGAAAATTTAGAGTCATCCAGGTCACACATCTTGTGAACAGCTTGTTGGATTTGTTGGAAATTCACAGAAAGTAATCATCAGATGTATCTCTAGAACTAATAATAATAATAATAATGAATTTAATTTGTAACACACTTTTCATTAACAAAAATCTCAAAGTGCTACAAAGTGCAACTAAAATCAGTGATTAAATAAAAGCAAGTGATAAAATCAAGTAAAATCAATGATAAAACAACAAAAATCAATAATAATATCAACTAAGATCAAAGATGAAATCGTGTGGAAGCAGAGTAGGCTTGCTTAAAAAGAAAGGTCTTTAAGCCTTGTTTAAAGTCAACCAGTGACTGTGGAGCTCTCAGGTAGTCAGGGAGGGAGTTCCATAGGCGGGGGGCAGCCACACAGAATGCCCGGTCTCCCATGGTCCTTAATTTGGTTCGTGGAATGTGAAGTAGATTACTGTTCTGTGATCGTAGAGACCGGGTGGATGAATATGGTGCAAGAATGTCCTTTAGATAGTCTGGTGAAGTTCCGTGTAAGCATTGGTGTGTAATGAGAGCAGTTTTGTACTGAATTCTGTAGGTGACAGGAAGCCAATGGAGGTTATGGAGAATGGGTGTAATATGTTCAAATTTACGAACTCTCAACAAAATCCTTGCTGCACTGTTTTGAATATATTGAAGCTTCTGAAGGTTTTTACCAGGGATTCCAATAAACAGGGAGTTGCAGTAGTCGAGCCTGGAGGAGACAAAAGCATGGACGAGCTTCTCAGCATCAGAAAAAGTTAGGGATGGGCGAAGTCTGGAGATGTTTCGAAGATGGAAGAAGCAGGTTTTAAACAGATGCTTAATGTGATTTTCAAATGTAAGATTGGAGTCCATTTTTATTCCAAGATTAGTAACAGAGGTGGAGAGGGGGATGTCTTGTCCAGAAAAGGAAAGTGTTGTTATAGTTGATGTTTGTACCTGGTGAGGGGTGCCAATCAGTATGGCCTCAGTCTTGGAGCAGTTTAATTGAAGAAAGTTCTGATTCATCCATGCCCTTATTTCCTCCAGGCAGGTAGAGAGGGCAGTGAGTGAAGATGGAGATGGGGATGATGAGGATGCTCCAGTCCTGATGTAAAGCTGTGTATTGCCGGCATAGCAGTGAAAAGAAATGTTGAACTGATTAATGTTTGGAGCCATTTTGATTCAAGATGTCTGCCACAGCTACCTCAGCAAACACAAAATTGACTATAACTCAATCATTCTTTGAGATACAGTATTGAGATGAAATATGGTTTGGTCTTAGCTCAAAGTGAGTTGTTATATATTCCTAATGCAAATATAATATCCAAGATGGCTACATTAGCTAAAAGGGAAAAAACATGACAACTCAGTCATTTTTAGAGGTATTCAGCTGAAATTTGGGAGCAATGCCCTTTAAATACTGAACTCAAATCTAAACATTCAAGATGGTCACAAAAGCTACATTTAAATGGCTTTAATTCAACTACTGTATTCTTACACATTTACACAGCTGAAATTTGGTTATAGCTGAGAATGTTCCCCATCACCTACTGAATCCAAATCAAAAATCCAAGATGGCAGTATTAGCTAAAAGGGAAAAATTACAATAACTCAGCTATTTTAAAATATTTTGAGCTGAAATTTGGTGTGGTGGTAGCTGAGAGCAATGCCCAATAAATATTAAATCCAAATCAAAAATCCAACATGGTCACCATGGCTTAAAAGAAAACATGACTATAACTCGTTGATCTTTTGCCATGTTGAGCTGAAATTTGGTGTGGTAGTAGCTGAGACTGAACCCCAACACATACTGTCAGATCAAAATTTTAAATGGCTGCAACATGACAGTCCCCATCAAAGTTTCTCTAGGAACTTTCTAGGTTGGAGTTAAAATTTTAGCCACTTTAGCAACTTCCTTTGGTACAAATGGAGCTGCAGAACTTGTTGCAGATGAGGCTGAATCTGGGATGTTTTCCTTCCTCTCCCCAGGGTACCGCTGCTTTAAGGTGGTCATGTTCTTCTCAGGCTTCATGTTTGGTTCTGCAGCCGTGCTCCTGCTCTACCATAAAGAGCCCGAACTGAACCGCCAGCTGGAAGCAGCGACCAAGGTGGGCATGGGTCTGGGAGTGGGCGTGCTGAGTGGACTGGTGACCGTGATGGTGTGCACACTGGGACTGGTCCTTAGCGGCCTGCAGCTGGGAGGCCTGCTCTCCCTCTCCATGCTGGTGACTGTAGGACAGTTTTACAGCCTGGCCCCGGTGTGGGTGCCTCTCTGGGCCATCATGGCTGCCAGCATCTCTACTGTTGTGATGTCGCTGCAGTGGCAGAAGCTGTTCAACATTGTCTACACATCTGTGATCGGAGCGACCACTGTGCTGCTGTGTGTGGACTTCCTGCTGGGGACGTTCACGCTGCCTGATCAGGTGCGTGACATGTTTAGTGAAGTCGCTCCACGACCCCTCTGCTGGTTTCACTGGGCGCTCTGTGGGATCGCTCCTGTTCTGAGCATCACAGGTGGGCTGGTGCAGTGGTGGCTGACTGCGAGGGACTTCTCACACACAGAACGTGAGTTTCAGTCCCGAGTTCCAGTTTGTTTTATGAGATGTTTTCATCATTAAATGCCTTTGGATGCTCCCCAGCTGCACATGAGAAGCAGAAGAAACACCTGAAGCACACATGTAGGGACTCAAGGAGAAGAACATACCGACAGCGCAGGCCTCCACCTCTGAAGCGTTACGCTGGGGACGTCCTCGCCCCGGTGAGCGCAGTGGAAAGCTTTGATTTGTGTTTAGTGTTTGAGTATTTTCCAGGTGATATTCAATAAGGTGATGGTGTTTGTCTCACCTGTCAATCTTCCAGAGTTACCTCCACAGACTCCAGGAGCATCAGATGGGAACAGGCTCCTCCACCAGCAGTGTCGGCACCATCCCACACACTCTGATGGAGCTGAACTTTGAGACCGGCTCCATGGTGCCTCTGACCGCTGCCTCCCCCACCTTCACAGTCTGAACAAACACAGCGGGGTCAAGAAACTCGCAACGACACAAATCTGGGGCACAGCGGCTGTGAGAAGATTAAATATTGATGTTGAGTGGTTCAGTTTCACAGAAGCTCTTCAAGCATTTCAACTTCTGGCTCCAGTCCTGTTGTTGTAGATGTGTGGACATTACCTCATTGTTTGTTACAAGATGAAATGATGCAGCGTCCCGCAAACATCAAACTGCAGTTCCCTTTGAGCAATTTGTCTTCAAACTGTCCATCCATCCATCCATCCATTCATCCATTATCTTCTGCTTGATCCAAAGTCGGGTCACGGGAGCAACAGCATGAGCAGGGAGGCCCACACATCTCCAACCACAGCTAACTCTTCCATCTGTTCTGGGAGGACCCCAAGGTATTTCCAGGCCAACAGAGAGACATAGTCTCTCTGGCGTGTCCTGGGTCTTTCCCGAGGTCTCCTCTCAGCTGGACATGCCCGAACCACCTCAACTAACTCCTCTTGATGTGGAGGAGCAGCGGTTCTACTCTGTGTCTCTCCTGGATAGATGAATTTCTCACTCTATCTCTAAGAGAGAGTCCAGCTTTTTTTCGGAGGAAACTTAAAATAATCTCCTGTATCCATGATCTCAGTCTTTTGGTCTACCCAGAGTTCCTGACTGACAACATCCAAACCCGCTG